>ML318336.1:0-13564 GCA_005239505.1 Nicotiana paniculata
TGGCCATTCAATTAACTACAACAAGAACGTAGTTGAACAATTAGAGATTAATCAACCAATCGACGCTATATTAATAACAAAATAAGTTCATCCCCCAACGGTTTCTACCAAAACCCTAGATTAAAGAAGTTAGCTAAACAAGTTCATAAGAATAAAATCTAAAATAACTTGCATAATTAAACTACAAAGTAATGAAGAAAATCTGTAAAAATCGATGTTTTCCTTCTCTTTAATGGCTTCCTCTCATCGAATCCCTGTCTAAGTTGTGTTTTTAGGGTCTATTTATAAGTTTAGGACAAACCCTAAACGTGTAGGAGACTTCTATTTCAACCGGAAAACACTTAAACTCGTCAAAACTTGAAACTGACCAGAACCAGGAGAACATGCGTTTTGGCTCTAAGGCCTGGATAAGGCCAGGCCAGGCCTGGCTTTAGGAGGCTAACACCCCCCTAACGCCAGGGCCAGCCTGGCTTTAGGAGGCAAACGCCCCCTAACGCCAGGGCCAGCCTGGCTTTAGGAGGAAAACGCCTGGATAAGGCCAGGGTGTCNTTCATAGACTATGTTCATCATGGACTTTATTCTATTTGGAGCATTAGCAGCTGGAATATAACATTTAGCTTTGGGTCAGCAAATACGCCTGGCAATATTTTACAAATGAATTATCATTTGAACTTGAAGTTCACATTTTCTTGTACGAGAATTTAGGTACACTCATAATAGTTCATTCCATGATTTCTTTTTCAGCTACCCATTTGCTCCCTAATGCTCGAATCACCAACACATTTCTCAATCTTCTTTGGGAACCCATCTTGTGCATTGTGGTGGCATAATTAAATCATATAGCACATCTATATTTGTAGATAAAAATTATTTGGTTCCTGACCCTGAACCCATTGTGACAGGGAGAATTTTTTCATAACTTGTTGGCTAGATGCGTACAAATATTGTTGTATATTAAATAATACACCTCATACCAAATTTTTATTTGGGAGTTTTGTTGTCATAACCAATGGTTTAGCTATAATTGGAGGTATACAATTTCTGCTAAACCAACTTGATTTAAACCAACATTATCAAGATAAATTATCACAATTTATATTCTGGAACTATGCTCTAGTAATTTGAGCAATCAACCTTGCAAAATCCAAACTGCAAGTTGATAACAAACGCACATGTGACTATAGAATAGATGCATCTATTAAAATCATATAATAGTAAACGGTCCACATGGCAGGTGACTGGGCCCATATGTATATCACCTTCTATTCGTTCCAAAAACAAAGGATTCAATCCCAACCTTAACTGGTATATCATGAGAATAAACAACACAAGAGAATTCTTGAAGAACCTTCTATTTCTTTAATATATGCCAATGTAAATTCTCAATTAATTTTTGCATCATAATTGAACCGGGATGGCCAACCGGTCATGCCAACTAATATTTATTTCAGTAAATCTCTAGTTTACTTGTGGCATGTGATTCCATCATCATGCTTATACTTGTGTAGTACAAATACAAGAAAAATAGGGTAACCTTTTATATTTACCCGGTATATTAATATGAAGATATTCAATTCTCCTTTCATATATAGTCTCAATATGCCAACCACTTTGGCTAATACATTTGAAAATCAAAAATTTTGTTTTGAGACTTACTACAATATTAATATCAAGAATAATTTCATTAATCCAGTTAGTAACAAATTCGCTCTTCCGGAGCTCTTAATTGATTTTGTACTACAAGGTCTTTTGTCACACCATCCATATGGTGAATGTCTTCGTTACCGTTTTATAGTAATTGTCATGGTCAAAATCATCATAAGCAAAATCATTTATTGCTTAATTTTTCCTTTAATAACTTTTTATAATACATGGCAGAATATTTTTTGATGTATCACATGTGCCCGACCAATGAAATTTTCATGTAACCATACAATAATGTTTATTATCTTTCTTTCTCTCAAACCTTCCGTAGAGGTGAGTTGTAGTATTTATTCAACCATGCATAAATACATTCTTATGCATAATTTGAATCACATATATATTTTCACATTCACTTTCAGGAATGAGCATGCATTTACAATGCTTATCACAAGTCACATTTTCAACGAATGGACTATAATCATGTGAACGTGTCTCGTATTAACAGACCACATTTATACATATTCCTTCACCTTTGAAGGACCATTTTGAGAACCCTTATTGTTCTCCTTTTTACAATTACCATAATGATGACTATTATTATTTGATCTTTGGCTCACCCACGTTCATTGGTCAACCACTTGTCTTTATTTAAACTTATTATGCACCTACACATTCACTTCAAGAATGGAGCAAATCAAGTGGGACAAGCTCCATACTTTTTCATGAAAAATATTTTATTTTTCTTTAGTCATCATTATATCATCAATATGGTGCATTGGGGCTTAAACCCAATGCCTTACTCATATATAGGCATGTTAGACCATAATGAGTTGGGACTCAAATCTAACTCTTATCATCATAGCACACCAGGACTCAAACCTGATGTCTTACCCTTATACAATGTTATAATAAGTCTATGTGGACTCACCCTTGAGCCTTTCATGATATACTACTTTATAATTATCAATTATTTTTTTTCCCCAACTTTAATGAAAGTTCATTGATCTTTTTCATATTTTCTTCCATAGAATCCGACCTTGGGCAATTTTTGAAGAGGGATTTCATCACCAAATTATAGGTTCGTGTTTGTAATCTCATTTTCTTCATTTTCCATTAACACCCATTAGATTTCTAGTCCTAAATCTTGTTCTTCAAGGGTAGAAATTAGGTATTTTAGGAGAATTAGGGATTTTACAAATTTGGGAATTTAGAACTCGGTTTGGGGTTCCGAAACAAATTACATATTCGGGCTCGTGGGTGAATGGTTAATCGGGTTTTGGTCCGAATCTCGTATTTTGACCAAGCGGGCTCGGGGTCCATTTTTGACTTTTTAGGAAGAATGATGTAAAACCTATAATTAAGCATTGTGATGGAATTGTTTGGCATTTACTAATGTTATTGATTTGAATATGTCTAGATAAAAGTGGATTGGAGTCAAAGTCAAACGGGAAAGCAGTAATCGAGGCTTGAGTTTGGTCGTGGAAGTTGAGGTAAGTGTTTGGCTTAACCTTAGCTTGAGGGAATAGGTGTTGTGTCCTAATTGCTATGTGTAAGTATCAAGTTCAACATATATATGAGGTGACGAGTACCTATAAGTTGGTGTCAAGCATGTCCGTGAGTCGAATATTGTGATTTATATGATTTTTCGTAAGTAATAGTTCCATGTTGGTGGAAATTCCTTGATATTGAATAGTGTTGAGTATTAGTTTCAGTTGAAGATTTTTATGTGAAGTTATGTACTAAGTGAGATTGGATATAGCTGTTTTCCCTTGCCGGGATGGTATTAATTCCATTGTTGACTCCCTTGCCGGGACGTTATGGTTTTATTTCTGTTTACTCCGTTAATTTTTCCTTGTTGGATTGCTGTCATTTGATGTGCTTGGGTGAGGAAGAGTGTAAAAGCACGAAGGGTGGTGCCGTGCGTGAGATTTTGAGTGAATGTGAATGCACGAAGGGTGATGCCGTGCCGATATTGTGATTTTAAAAGCACGAAGGGTCATGTCGTGCAATGATATGAGAGATAATGCATGAAGGATAATTCCGTACCATGATATTGTGAGGTAAAATCACGAAGGGTGATGTCGTGCCGAATATATTGATTCTGATGGTGAGGACGAGAGTAAAAGCACGAAGGGTGATGCCGTGCACTTATTTTCGTATTACTATTCCATTGCTTAAATTTGTATCTAAATTGTGCCTTACCTCGTTATTTCCATTATTTCATATCTCCTCCCCTCAGCATGTTCCCCCTTTCCTTTATGCTTAACTGCTTTTTCTCGTTGTATTATTTTTCTCTGCATACTATTAAACTGCATAGGTTGACTTTGGTTGTCGTGTCCTAGCCTCGTCACTACTTCACCGAGGTTAGGCTCGGCACTTACTCAGTACATGGAGTCGGTTGTACTGATGCTACAATCTGCACTTTCGTGCAGATCCCGGTGCAGGACCCTACGGACCATAGATCAAGGTTGCTGCCTTCAGTCCAGTGGAGACTCTGAGATAGTCCTGCAGACGTCCGCATGCCTTGGCGTCCCCTACTACTTCTTTTGTATTCTGTTCTAGTTATTTCAAAAACAGATGTACTTATTTCATTCAGACCTTTCTATGTATTATTCATAGACAGTTCGTGAGTTTGTGACTCCAAAATTCTGGGATTGGTTTTTGTGAAATTTCATAAAGGCATCAGTTCTAGTTTATATACCTTACTTCATTTCGTACTTTTATTTATGTTAAATGTTGTATTTCACATGTTATTAGATAATAATAAAGTAATAAGGTAAATTAAAAATTCACGTTGGATTGCCTAGCGGGTTCAACGTTAGGCGCCATCATGGTCCCGACGGTGGGATATTAGGGTCATGAAAAGTTGGTATCAGAGCATTAGGTTGCTTAGGTATCAGAAATTTAGGAATAACTTCACATCTATCCGATCTAGAGTCTGAGGGATTAGTATGGAGACGTCTGTGCTTATCCCCAGAGGCTGTAGGGTTTAGGAATAACTTCACATCTATTCTTCTCTATCGTGCGATTTGAATTCCAAATGCTAACTGAATTTCTATTCTATTCTCTCGCAGATGGAGAGAACACGTGCTTCTTCATCCACTGATCAGCAATCCGAGTCTCCAGTTGTAGCTCTTACAAGGGGTCGAGGACGAGGCCGTGCTAGAGGCCGAGGTAAGGGAAGAGCGCAACCTAGAGGAGCAGCCCCAGTGGCGGAGCCTCAGGTAGAGTTTGCTGATGAGGTTCCTGCCCAGATAGTCTCGATTGGGCCAGCTCAGGTTCCCAAGGGGTTCATTGCCACCCCAGTACTCCAGGATGCTCTGGTCCGTCTAGTGGGCCTCATGGAGAGTGTCGCTCAGGTAGGTTTTCTTCCTGCAGCACCAGCCGTCTCTCAGGCTGGGGGAGGAGCCCAGACTCCTGCTACTCCCACTCTAGAGCAGTTGGCTTCTCAGTTTCAGACTCCAGTAGCTCAGCCAACTGGGGTAGTTCAGCCGGGTGTTATGGCTCAAACCGGTGATGGAGCATCTATGTCTACTGATGGTTTGTGGAGGTTGGACATATTCACCAAGCTTTTCCCTACTACTTATAGCGGTGCATCTTCAGAGGATCTCCAAGACTATTTGGATAGCTGCCATGAGGTTCTACGGAACATGGGGATAGTGGAGACCAATGGGGTCGACTTTGCTACCTTTTGAATGTGAGGTCACGCCAAGACTTGGTGGAGAGATTATTGTTTGATCATCGGCCTTGACTTGGGCCCAGTTCACTCAGCTATTTCTGGAGAAGTTTCTTCCTATCACTTAGAGAGAGGATCTATGGAGGCAGTTTGAGCGTCTCCAACAGGGTTCTATGACCGCCACTCAGTACGAGACCAGATTTGTTACCTTGTCCCGGCATGCTATTATGATACTTCCCACCGAGCGAGAGAGGGTGAGGAGATTTATTGAGGGGCTAGCTCAGCCGATCAGATTGCAGATGGCCAAGGAGACAGGGAGAGATTTCTGTCCAAGATGAACCCAATGTGGCCAGATGAGTTGAGATGGTTTTATTGTAGGGGGTGGTCAGGGTTCTGACAAGAGACCCCGTCTTTTTGGCAGGTTCAGTGGTGCCTCATCTGGAGGCAGAGATTCTTTTAGTAGGGGCCATCTTCTTGGGCCGTTTCATTTGGCACTTCAGGTGTCTCGCAGTGCTCCAGGTGGTCGTGGTTCTCATATGCAGTATTCTGATCAGTTGCCCTATAGTGCACCGTCATCTTCTATCAGTGCACCACCGATTCAGGGTTTTCAGGGTGGTTATTCAGGTCGTCAGGGTCAGTTTCAGGTCAGCAGCCTCAACAGCTGAGGGCTTGTTATACTTGTGGTGATCAGAGGCACATTGCTAGATTTTTCCCTCGAGCCTCGAGCAGTTCTCAGCACCAGGGTTCTCGTGCCATGTTTCCAGTACCAGGTGTTCCACCACCCGCTCAGCCAGCTAGAGGTGGGGGTCGAGGTGTAAGAGATGGAGGTCAGGCCATTAGAGGTGGAGGCCAGCCAGTAGGAGGCCGTCCCAGGTGGTGATACCCAATTTTTTTCCAAAATAGTTTTAAAATGCATTTATGATTTCAAAATAATGCATTAGTTTCAATTGGTATTTTCCCACAGTTTCTACATTTTCTAATTGATTTTCCTAGTATTTTATTTCTAATAAATAATTATGAAATAGCATGACAAATGATTTCGAACATATCTCGATTTAATATTACCATTTATTAAGTCCAAAATTATTTCATAAATAGTCAATTGGCACCTTTTGGCTATAATTACAATAACTTTGCAATTATAGCCCATATGCATACATTTTTGCATCATTTGAATCAAAATTAGTCCATTGTATTTTTAAATACTAAATGATTATTTTTAAAACATTTCCATGCATGAAAAATCATTTTTATAATTAGTAATTATTTTATAAATTATTTTAATCAATTGTTTAGGGTATTTCACAAATAACCTTTTTAATTTCAATTTTTGCCTAAATCTACCAGCCCAATACCCCCTTTTAAAACCAGCCCAATAAACCTAAGCCCAATACCTCACCTGCCTGACCCAACCCTTTGGCTAATCCTGGCCGTTGATTATTTTTTATCAACGACCCAGATCCCACCTTCCATAATTAAACCTAGACCTACCCCCCACCGACCCCTCATTTTCACTCGGTCTCTTATCTCTCTACTTTCTCTCTCTCTAACTCTCTCTCTCTCTCTCTCTCTCTCTCTCTCTCTCTGTCTCTCTCTCTCTCTCTCTATTTCTCTAGTTCTCTCTACCTCCGATGAGGTCTGTTCGTCTTCTCCAGCCGCCTCTTAGCCGGAAACCATGGAATCCTCACCATCCTCATGCCTCTCATGCATCCTTCTCACCGGTGTTGCTATCTCTAAGGTCTTCAAGAGACCAGGGTCCACTCCCTCACACCTTGGCCTATCTCAGGACTTCATGGCTCGATTCCAGTAAGATTTTCCTACTTTTCGGCGAGATCCAGTATTTTCTATACCAACTCTCTCTCTCTCTCTGTAACCCTAACTCCTGGTATTTTTACGATTTCTTTTAGATTTGTCTTAGATCTGTGCATATCATGAGGCTTTTTACATGTTTTATTTGAAAACCTTCCTATTCTAAGCGATCTTTCATCTCAAAATTAGGGTTTCATCACCCCTCTTCCAAAAATGATTTTGCTTCTGTTTTAATATCATTCTATGAGTATTTCTATGATTCAACGATTTACTCAGAGTTCTCTTTTTATTTTTGACTTACAATGCTGAAAACCCTAGGTTTTTCCCTAATTCTGAGTCTGTCTTTAACCGATATGTTTGTTTAAATGCATGAACTCTTATTTCTCACAAATGTTTAAGCTTTCTGTGATTTTACCATATTTTTGCTTATTAGGGTCTCTGACTATGTTCTCTTTGCTTATATCATGTTCAATGTTACTGCTTTGTCTCTAAATCTGTGTGATTTTGCTATTATAATCACTAGGGTTTCAACTCTCTGATTCCCATTATTCGTTTAAATGTGTGCTAGCCTCGAATCTCTGATTCTATGTGATTCTTTACCTTTCTATGCTTTTGCTCGCCTATTATTTGCCTAACTGATTTTGTTCCTGTTCAAATCCCTAACTCTCTACAACTTTACCTTGTTCGCACCCCTGATTCCTAGAGATTTGAAAAGCCCTACTGATTTCTTATGAGATGTTCTTACTGACGTCCAACTTTATTTTCTCACCTTGTTACATAATTGATTAACTGCTAATTGATTATTATTTCCTTAAGTGATATCTTCTGAATCTAGTCTCAATTGTATGCTTGAATTGGGGTAAAATTGTTTTCTTATAGGTTACAGGCATCAGAACTTTCCTTAATTATTATTTTACCTACTAGCCGTTTGAGTTTAACCCCTTTAATTAAGGGATACCTAATTTCCTGTTGTACTTACACTGATCTTATATTCCTCCAAGCTATATATGGTCCTTTCCTTATTTAATACTCACCGTGTAAATCACTCCCTTGATTATAAGGATACTTTTACTAATTGGGTACTGATTGATATTCAGTCCCACAATCACTGGTTAATTATGATTCTTTTCCTTATTTTTCATCAAGCTTTCAAACTATATATACACTCTATTCATTCATCACACACACGAACTAATCTGTTCAAAAAATCTCTCTCACAATTTAAAAGACTTTCTGCTCTCTCTTCTGTGCTAACTACTACTACTCTAGGTTAGCCGGCTGCAAGCCAATGCTAACTATTGTGCATCTCCTACTTTCCTGTTTGAGTTACTGCTTTCTCCACTTCACTGGTATGTTCTAATTTAGATTTCAGTCCTCAAACCAACATGTTTCTACTACTGTTGTAATTCAGCATGCTTCTAATTTGCTTACTAATTCTTCAGCATGTATCTAGGATCCTGAACTCCCCTCTGCATGTTTAAATTAGGCTTTATTTGTTTATGAACAGCATGTTTCTGTACACTTAGCACCTACTTCTTACATGCCTATGACTGGTACATTAGTTTAACCATGGCCTTAGTTGTTAATCTAACCTAGCACTTTACTGTACCCCCCTGATCCGATAGACCCTTAGGAGTTTATGATTGTATGTCTACTTGTGTATCTTCCTGCTGCATGTCTGCCCTTACATACTCTGTATTTTCCCCCCAAATCCTATTACTCCTGTTTTTGCTTGTTGGACTATCCTTGGTCCTTTGTGATGTTAAGCTTCCATTTCTTTCTTCAAAAACTGTCTTCTTACTTACCCTTTCTCAAAACCGTTCCTTACTTAAATCCTTTTAAATAAAAACACTCTCACATATACTCTTAGAAGTCTAAGTTAAGCACCCTTCGTGTGAGCACTGCTTTGGGGACCCTATGAGTACCCTCTGAACTCTGACACACAAGGCTGGCACTTCCACATTGCACATGTTTAACTCTTTGGCTATGTCTGGGTGTGAGAACTGCCCGGGAGTCCTTGAGGTCCTTAGGGAACTCTGACACAACCGTACTATGAAAGGCTATGAAACACCATAAGGCCTTGAGGTTTGGAAGATCTGGGCCTAATTGAAGGCTCCCTATAGAAGTAACTTCTTATTTTTCCTTTGGTAGAGTAATTCATAATTCCCTGGCCTGTAATAATTTGTATACAACTCAGGGGATGGATAGTGAAAAGGGAGGGGTAACTACGCATGAGATAGCTATTAAAGGGATAGAAATCATGCTAATAGACTTTATTTACTATCTGTGCAATAAAGATCATGTTTAGGCCCATATGTTCAAATTCATGCATTAGAAACCATTCTATTAGACCTTATTTCCTATCTGTGCAATAGAGATCATGTTTAGGCCCATATGTTCAAATTCATGCATTAGAAATCATGTTTATTAGGTCTCATACCTACTGTTTCAGCATGTTCACTTTTACTTAGAAAAATCCTGCTACTAAATGGTCTTCTCTACTATCATGTTCCACACTTCCATGTACGCTTAGAAATCTTGTCCCAGGCTAAACAACATTAAAATAAATTATCACTCTAGCATCTTCTGAAACCATGATTAACACTGTGACTACTGAGCATTTACATATCATGCTTAGGAATTCTGCATATGCATCATTCTACATCTCTACCTGTGCATTAGATATCATGTTATAGGGTCCTAATCGCTCAACTACATTTAGTCTAATTACTGATGTACAAAAACGTATAACAACCTCACTTAGTTTTCTCTAAAAATACAACCGGTGATGCTTCTGTGTTCTGAACAACCTAGAACATCACGTTTAGCTAACAATTTGCAACAGTTCCTTTAATAATTTTGTTAATATACACTGTCCCCCGCCTAGGAAAGCCCTAGGTGACTAAATTTTCAAAAAATTAGAAATCTGTATCTCTTGTGTGTGCTGCTTAACACTAATAGGTACTTTTAAATCAGTAGGCAAACTGATTAGAGCATGTTTTTGAGTTATAAAACAAGTATGCTATCTGTTTATCCTCTGAATTCACCTAGATACCATGTCTTAGGATCTCAATTAACAACACCACCCTTACATGTGTTTGAGTCGTGCTGATTATATGCATTATCTACGGAGGAAAATCTGAGCCTCCTATATGCTCCTATCTGTTTCCCACTGGCTACAGTCCTACATGTTCTTTGCTTGTCGCCTTAGAATTTTACCCCTTTAAACCTGAGGGTCTGTCTAGTACCTACCCTTTAGGATAGTAGTCCTAACCTACCCAGGACTTATAGGATGGGACGGGTGATAGCACGCAATAGAATCCGTGACCAACATGGCGACTCTGCTGGGGATATCCAGGCTTTTACCATTTCAAATTATTTCGTGAATTTATGCCTTTATATTTTAAATACTTTCACCCTTTCCTATTCCTCTTGCATGCAATTAATTGCTTACTTCGAGTATTTATTTTTCCAAAATGTAACTGACATGTCTCTTTGTTCCCTTTTGTAACTGCTTTAAATCATTATTACCGTTTTTACCGCTTTCTTTAACGTGCAAATACGTGACAACTTGTTTTAATAATTATTGCATAAATCATACTCAACATTCATACTCCACTCGTGCCAAACAAAATAAGATAGCAACGCTTGATGAGTGGTTGTGCCCTTCCTATATTATCGCCCACTAAATTCGGAAAGGCTAATTTGCGGTAAAACTAATTGATCAACGGTGCAGTCGACTGTTCCGTGCCTTTACCCCTTGAGTTGTTCGCTCAAGGGTACCAGTCTAAAACCCCATAGAAACCTTACTCTGTTGCACTATTGCATGCATCATGGTCAAACCTAGTCAAGCTAAAGTGTCGTCCGCACGATAGCTTTTAAGATAGACTTATCCAAAAGTCCACCGGGTTTCCCTAAACCCAAACGGACACCCTCACGTTCGGTGCATTTGTTTGGAGAACTAAATGCTTCTTGCTAATTATTGACGTTAAATAGTCGAGTCTGGTGGGCTAAGGGCCTAACCTATTTGTTTTGCAGAAAAAAAAATGAGGCACGAAGTCCCCAGATTTGGTATGGTCTCCAACATCCACCCAAAACTGCTGAGTTGGTGGGAGGATCTACACTCTAGCTTTAAAGCTATCGTCAGTAAATACTTGGGTAATCTACCATCTCTTATGGAAATACAGCCTAACAAAATGATAGTAGAGGCTGCTACCCTGTTCTGGGATCGTGAAAGATCCGTGTTTTGCTTTGGGAACATCAAAATGTCACCGTTGATAGAAGAGATAGGAGGGCTGGCTAATCTAGTATGGGAAACTCCAGGGTTGCTGATGCCTGAGAACCGCAAAGGCAGAAGTTTCCTCAAAATGATGGGTCTGAAAAAGGACGCGGAATTGGTATGTCTGGTGGATTCGTACATTCCTTTTGACTACTTGTACGAAAGGTATGGCTACAGAAAATCATACCGTACCTATCATGACGAGTTTGCTATCACCTCTCTGGGACACGTCCATCGCCGAGTGTTCGTGTTTATGGTCCGCTTTTTGGGTTTGATCGTGTTCCCGATGAAGAAGATGATCCATACCAGGTTAGCCATGGTGACTAAGACCATAATGGAAGGGGTAAATGGGTAATATTTTAGCATTGTGCCCATGATCGTTGCAGATATATATCGGGCCTTAGAAAGATGTCAACAAGGAGCAAAGCATTTTGAAGGTTGCAATTTATTACTTCTACTCTGGCTCGTGGAACATCTCCAAAAGGGCGAATATCGACAGGACATCCACCACCGAATGTGGGATGACCACATCGCTTTCCATCACACAAAGCGGAATGAACTATATCCCTGACATGTTTCTTCAACCTGAAGATTCTGAAGGATGGGTTAAGCTTTTTGATAACCTGACTGAAGAACATGTTCAATGGATGTTCGAATGGTTTCCAAAGGACGAGTTCATCATTCGATCCCGAGACACATCATTTCTTATACTGATTGGTCTAAGGGGGACATACCCTTACGTCCCTCTTCGAGTTATGAGGAAAACATGAAGGAAGCAAGTTATCCCTAGGGTCGAGAAGATGAGCCATCTTCGAGCCAACTTTCAAAATAATGACAGTCCTCACAAGTTCCAAGCTCAGCACCTGTGGCACTGCAAGGATATACTTGAGAAATACACCATCGATCCAGACATGTATCATGCCGGTTATATCCCTTTCTATCTTGGTTGGTTAGAAGAGGATCTGGGTGGCCAGATCAAGCCGGGGTACGTCCGAGGTCACAGGGTTATAGATGAAAGGGCTGAAGAAAAAGTCAAGTTCAACCAGTTGCACAAAAGGATCCGGGAAAATAAGGATGATCACCACAAGATACATGAGTCCAACAAAAGACTGATCGAGGAATGGAAGGACATGTCTATCAGTGCCAACAAGAGGCTGGGGTACTTGGAACGAGGTATAATCGGTTTGGAAGAAAAGTTCATCAAAGGGTTGAAGATTGTCAAAAGTCTTAGGGAGCTACCGGGGGGTACCTAGCCAGAACTTACCTGATGCTGGGAATTCGCGAGCTGGGAAAGCTTTTAGAAAAAAGCAAGAATGCCGAATATGGGGAAGGTCCTTCTGGGACCAAGTAGATAGGAATGTCTTTATTTTTCTATCAATGTAATAAGGCCGATGGCCATTAGTGATTTTTATTTTCCCTCTGTCGTTTCGGGATTTGTCTATTTTGTTATCAATAAAATGAGGCATTTAGCATGTTAAGTTCTCCAAATCAGTTTGTCGCTAGGCCTACCTCGGGCACAAAGAGGTCCCCAACTTAGGACACGCTTTCATTTCCGCATTATGTGTTTAAATACTGCAATGCTCTTTTCATGATCCTCACTGACTTGGTTACCTTTTGTTTTTATTTTTTCCTTACTCCCCTCCCCAAAGGTTAGTTCGTGCATTCTGGCATCATCAGCCTATCGCACCAGATCTAAGGGCCCTCCACCTACTCCTCCCCCTAGTCTTCCTAAGGGCAAAGACAAAGGCAAAAGTAAGATGGAAGAGTCCAGCAACATCAGAAAGGAGAATGTGATTGAACGGGTAGAGGCCACCGATGGCGGAGGTATTCAGGTCCTGCATGAGAACATGTCGCCACTTGAACAAAAATTGTTGAAGTTTCAGGAAGAACTCGATCAAGTCCGGAATCTAGCCAACTTGTCATTTTCCCTCAACGTCCCTAACGTCAACCTTCCAAATGCTCAAAACCCCGCACCTCCACAAAATATCCCAAGACAGCAAAATCATCCCGCACCTCACCATCACACCACTCCCCCAAAGAACCAAACTCTCCCGACGCAATGCAATGCTTGCCACACCACAAATAACACCCCACTACTTATCCCAGAACCTCAAAACCCCACAAAAGACCATTTCCACACCTATAACAATCCCATC
>MDKI01196242.1:0-34026 GCA_005239505.1 Nicotiana paniculata
TAAACTCGTTCCAACTCTTAAGTTTTAATATTATAGTTTTGTTTGTTTTACTTTGTATAATTAGAATTAATATGGTCTTTTCTTTGAAAAAAATATTTGGTAATAAGGGAAAATCTAAAATTGGTGAATCTCGTGGCCAAGCTACTACTCCTCCCCCGGCTCCCCGACCCAAACCTGTTACCCGTCCTCCTCCACATGTTATTCTTGATAGTGATAACCCTTTATTTCAATTTACCGATAGTTAATTTTACCATGATATTGCACCAGACGAACAATTAAATGATGAATATATGAATGTTCTTTATGGTAATACAACTATTGATGAAAATGATGATAAAAATATAGATTTAGATGAAGCGCAACCGTATGATGATACACCTACTAGTCCTGTTGTTGAAGTTAACGCAACTGATAATAATCCAAATGATGCCCGCCTGACCCTCCTGTATTAACCCCTACTTTTAATAGACAACCTTCTAAACGGTGGGAAATATCTCGTGTTTGGTATTTTTTTTATTCAACTAAGAGATCAAAATAATGCTAAGTGTAAAACTTGTAGAACTTTGATGGCTCATAAATTTACTGGAGACCGTAGAGACACATGTAGTTTGACTAGACACATAAAGACACACCCTAAAAATAAAGCTAGATTTCTTCAAATGAAAGTTGCGCAAGAGGGGACAAGTCTAGGTACTCAGGTTAACCCTAGTACCGGGTCAAACCTAGTTCAACCGGGAATTAACATTGTTATCGGTGACATTTTATATTACGATCCAAATAAAGATCGTGAAGAATTGACAAAAATAGTTATTGTTATGTGCTTACCCTATAGTTTTCCTTCTAACCCTCACTTTGTGCATTATATTAGAAGAATTTTTAATCATACTTATAAAGGATGACCTCGCACAACCGTAAAGAGCGATATTTATAAATATAAACATGAATATGAACATATTTGTGCTATTTATTTACTCATATAAATTGTCGCGTTGCTATTACTACTGATATTGGTAGAAGTGGTAATGACTGTGATTATCTTACTGTTACCAGCCATTGGATTGATGAGGAATGGATAATGCAAAAGCGCATTATTGCTTATAGAATAATTAATTCACGTCACACAAGGAAGTTTGTTGCTAACACAGTTGCAAATATTTGTAGATATTTTTGCATTAGAGATAAAATAATGTCAGTTCCAATGGATAATGCTTCTAGTAACACTAATGCTATACCCTTGCTTACAACTACACTAAATCCTGCATTTAATAATATTTTCCATGTTAGATGTATTTGTCATATTTATCATTTAATCGTCGGTGATTGTATGAAAATTTTAAATGTTGAAATTGAAAAGGTTAAAATGGCTCTTAATTGGCTTTTTATTCAAACCGTAGAAGTAGACTTGGAGAATATTTTAAAAAATGCGATGAATTTGGCCTTAGAGAAAGAAATGGTCCTAAACTTTGTCACAACTAAATGAGCTTCAAGTTTATTTGTCGCAGGGACTTGAATCAGAGAATCCCGACGGCTCCTTTAATATTTTGGAATGGTGGAAGGACAAAGAAAAACACAATCTGGTTCTTTCAAGGATGTCTCGAGATATTTTAAGTATTCAAGCTTCAACAGTGGCATCGGAGAGTGCTTTCAGTCAAGCGAGACTTCAAATCGGTGATCATAGAGCGTTTATGAAGGAGAACTTGAAAAAATCAGTACTCTTCAGAGATTGGATCCGTTAGGAACGAAAAAACTTTGGACTTGCTGAATCAATACCAGAGATAGACGAAGCTTACGAAGAAATGCTAGCGGAACTTGCAGAGGATACTGCTTCGCCCGAAAGCGGTGATGAACAAGCTTCTTTTCCGCCACCACCAACGAAAATTCCTCCGAACCTTGAAGGATTTATGAAATTTGTAAGAGATAATATGTAGACTAATATGTAACTTGTATTTTGGCACATCTTCATTAGTTTTTTTCCTTTTAATGGTGGTATTAGCACCTTGTTGTGCTCATTCCATTGGGGGGAGGAAGACTAAGAAAGATATTGTCATTTTTTGTTAATTTCGTAATAATAAAAATTATAAGACATTCCCTTGAATATTTCTTTACAATTTTTTTGTGTTTAAATTTGAATTACAAGATTTAAGTCACAATTATATAATATAATTTATAATAAATTGCCTTAGATAAAAAAATTTCAAAAAAAAAATAACCCGGCCCACTTAAGTCCACTTAGACCCGTGGGCCCGACCCACTTAGCCCGAGTCCATATGGGTCGGTTACATCCACTAGGACCATTTGGCCCGGACCTGCTTGGGACCGACCCGCTTGGGACCGACCCGCTAGAGTCTGGGACCGTTTGATCCGACTCATTTAAGCCCAGGCCCGAACCACAATACAGCCTTAGTCTAAACATTTATCTTCTGGAAAAAAAAGAAGAAGAGAAGTTTAAGCATTTTATAACTAAATATGATTCAGAATAAAAATTTCTCAAGAAAACCTTTGAAAACTTTTTAGAATCTTATTTTTCCTTACATACCATAAAGGAAAAGGAATACGATAGTTGACAGTAGCATAAAACTAGTTAATTTTATGAACTTTGACAATATAATCCCATAAATATTCACATAATCAACTTTGACTTGCTCGGAATTAAGATACAAGATTGAGGCTTAATTATTATTAATTGCACTGTCATTCTCTTAAATTATGTATCATTAATTAAAAACTATAGAATGATGACAGTGAATAAACCTTTGGTATTTATAACAATCTTGACATATATTTTTATCACTAAATGATACTAATTAATTATAATAAAATAGTATAGTTAAATGTAGGCGAGTATTCCCCTAAAATTCCTTCCCTTTTCCATACTCCTAACCAAAATACAGTACAGTTTGCCTTTTTCCTTACATTTCTCTCTCTGATTCACACTTTACGTTTTTACTTCACCAATCTCCAAGCAAAGGTCACCTTTCTTAATCCAAACCAGAAAGAATTTACTTTAAGTTCTTTTCTCAGCCAATTAATAATGTAATAAAAAAATAAAGGTTCCTATTTTTTTTGAATTGATTGAGTAAAAAGAAAGGTATTACTACTTAGATTCTTCTCTTTTTCTTTCTGTCATTCATTTCAAGATTGTTCTTTTACTTTCTGGGGTTTAAATGATTTGGCTTTTTATGATATGATTTTTGCCTGTTTTAATCCATGGGACTCCTTTTCTCCAAATGGGTCTCTGCTTTTTTGCTCTGCTGTTGGCTTAGTTTCTCTGTTGGGCATTCAGGTTTAGTCCTTTTCTCTTTTCTTGTTTTTTGTTTTTTCAAGATTCTGAAATAATGTGTTTTGTGACACTAAAAAATGTTTTCTTTGTTGGTAATTGTAGTGGAGGGTTTACATGGAAATGCAAGAGTAAGAGCAGTGAATTTAGGTGGATGGTTGGTTATAGAAGGGTGGATAAAGCCTTCACTTTTTGATGATATACCTAATGGAGATATGCTTGTATGTTTTTTTTATGCTTCAGAATCTTGTTACACCCTTATTTAGATTGAAAAGTTTTTTACAAAAAAATTTCTACTTGATTGATTGGGCAATGTAGGATGGAACACAGGTCCAATTCAAATCTGTGACATTGCAAAAGTATGTTTCTGCACAGAATGGTGGAGGCTTGAATGTCACTGTGGATAGAGATGATCCTTTAGAATGGGAAACATTCAAGGTGAAATGCATTATCAGATTGCTCATTGTATTGCTTATTGTTAATAGTATCCCTTTTATGTCCTAAATTTGTGGTTAGCTGAAGTTATAATCTGTAATCTGTTCCATATATTTGACCTTCTATATGATTTTGTTTCTATTTCAGTTAGATTCCCAATTGGCTTTAACATTTTAATGTAGGGCATGTATTAGTTGAGGATATGTTTTAAATGTTAGCACTTCTTCTGTAGGTCCTATTATCTTTAGGAGTGGTTAACCTTTCAGATATTCATACCTTTGGAAAATGTACAAAACTCCTAATACTTTTTGGTTATAGTTGCGTAAATATGGCATGAGATGATTTCATTGGAGAAACGTGGTCAGTGAGGATTCGTATAACTAGCCCCAACTTGTTTGGGATTGGGGCGTAGTTATATTTGTTGTTGTAATGGAGGGAGTGTACTTGCAAGAAGTGGAATTTTAATTAATTTCAGTTGGAATTCCATATTTCAATTTTAATAATTGAAGTGATAGTTCTTATATACCTGTTTCAAAGTTGTCTTTACTTCTTCACATACAAAGTCTAATCTTTAGTATTTTGTGCAACTATTTATAGATTTTCAGTTATATTTTGGAATATATTAAACCATGATTCCTTTTACATGCATAAAGTTGCTTATCAAGTTTATTCTGACACCAAATAGTTGTTCAGCAAGAAATTGCTGATTCTGAGAGCAGTACCTGATTTATTTGTTTCTCTTAGCAGTTGTGGAGAGTTTCTGAGTCAGTATTTCAGTTTCGAACTACTGAAGGACAATTTCTGACATGCAGTGGCGATGGAGGAAGTGTGACTGCAACATCGGAGTCTCCCTCTGATTCAGAAACATTCTATCTTGAAAGGAACTTCAACAATAGAGTTCACATCAAACTTAAAGGTGGAACTTATATACAGGTAATTCTCATTTGTTTTACTTTCGCATTTGACAAAAGCTCTTGTTACAACTACAGAGTCCATCTGCTAATGCATCTTCTTGTTTCTTCATTTCTTCGTGTGTCTGTTGTGGAATCTATCAGCATATTTAATTTAATACAATTCTATCCGTTTTTTGTGGTTTAAGTGCCTAATAACCTTTACTTTATGCATTTGTGGGATACGTTGGACATTGTTTAGAAAATTTCCTAGCCTTATATGTGTAATCCTATGGATGGTCAAAAAGTTGTGATCTTGGCCTTCTGAGTTTTTTTTAGAGCTAGTATATGTTCTCGTGCACTAGCTTTAGTGTTTAGCTGCAAAGCTGACATTTTTTTCTATCAAAAGTTATACTAGAACTGCTGTATAATCTCTCAGGAATAGTGTAATAGTGTTCTACCTTGTTCCTTTAGGCCTCAAATGACAATATTCTCACAGCGGACTTTCTGGGGACACCAGGTTGGGATGATAATGCAGCCACATTTGAGATGATGATTGTGGGAAAGATGCAAGGTGACTTCCAGCTCGCTAATGGATATGGCCATGACAAAGCAAAAGAAATTCTTAAGGTAAATTCACATGTTATTGCTTTTAATTCAATTATTTATTGGAGGTAAGTGAGACTGCGACACCAACATTCTTGTGAACTCATATACCAGGGCTAATTGCAATAAGACCAACTAACCAGTTGGCATATTCTGCTCATTTTATAGTGATGCCTTCACTTTTTCGCCGTTTGCCCTTTATCAGTCAATCTTTCCTGTAGGATATGGCTTGCATGCGGATAATCTGATTTAATATAAGTGGATCTCTAACCTATTGGAAGCTCATTGTATCTCTCGTCTTTTTTGTATGTTGCAGAAGCATAGGAATAGTTTTATCACTGTAGATGATTTCGATTTCTTGTACAGACACGGAATAAATGCTGTTAGGATTCCTGTTGGCTGGTGGATAGCTTCTGATTCGAATCCTCCCGCTCCTTTTATTGGTGGAAGCTTAGAAGCTCTTGATAATGCATTCTCGTGGGCCCAGTAGGTCTTGATTTCTGCTATTGCTTTCTAGTCTTTGACATTTTTCATCTTTCCTTCTTTCAGCCATTTAATTTTGTTTTTCTTCTACAGAGCTTATAACATAAAGTGCATAATCGACCTTCATGCTGCACCAGGTTCCCAAAATGGGATGGAACATAGCGCCAGTAGAGATGGCACAGTAAATTGGCCGACATCTCCTGAATACATATCACAGACATTGGATGCTATAGAATTTCTAGCTTCCAGGTAAAATTTTTAACAAATTCTTTACAAATCTGTCAACCGTTCTTTGGAGAGGTGAATCCAGGGTTTCAACAGAATGAGTGCACTGTCGTGAAGATGTGGACCTAAAATTTACATTTGACGGGTTTAATTTTATTCTTTTACCATGAACTCACTACACGTTTGAAATTATAGGTTCCAAATTATATTCTTTTTGAAATTTTAGTAATAGTCACATATATATACTCCGTGCCGAAAACAAGGCCATTCAAAGTTGGATTTGAGACATCAATTTCACTTGTAGAGGTGCACCCAATAATAATTGCACTATAAGAGTCTTTAAGCATGGGTTCACGCACATATATTTAAGTAAGTTTGAAGAAATATAACATTGTTGTACATAGTTTAGGGAGACGAATATCAGTTCTCGTGAACCCATATCCTTCAACCTGAATACGCCTCTGGTTCTTTGCAATGTTTTGAATCATTGCCGATGCTTGAATTTTCAGATTCAACATGGTGTCAACAGTTTGCCACTCTGATATGCTTTCTCTCTCAATATTCTCCTTAAATTTATTTGCGTTTGATGGTTAACTTCTCTGCCTTTTGCTGATCTTTTCAGTATATCAAATATTTAATAGAGTATAACTCATGAGCATTTGCAGGTATGCCGTACATCCTGCCTTGCTTGGAATCGAGCTTCTAAATGAGCCATCGGCTGCAGACGTCCCACTGGATGTTCTGGTTCCATTTTATAAGCAGGG
Source organism: Nicotiana paniculata (assembly GCA_005239505.1). Classification (NCBI taxonomy): domain Eukaryota; kingdom Viridiplantae; phylum Streptophyta; class Magnoliopsida; order Solanales; family Solanaceae; genus Nicotiana; species Nicotiana paniculata. Next base: position 6,681 of record MDKI01196242.1, read on the forward strand.
GTACAAGATTGTTCGAAAATATTCGACAACAGCTTACGTGATATTTTGCCAAAGAATTGGCAATGCAGATCCATTTGAACTTTATCAGGCTAACATAGGCTCATTAAACACAATAGTTGATTTGCACTACTACAATCTATTTGACAGATACTTTGATAAACTAACCTCTTTGGAGAATATTCAATTTATACACAAGAGTAGACAATCCCAAATACAAGCTTTGAATAGCGCAAACGGGCCACTGGTGTTTGTTGGTAATACTCTCTTTCCTTTGCATTTCTTTGATGTTATATTTCAAGAACCCAACCATATTATGAAGCATCTGAAAACTACTTGTGCATTGCTGATTAGGACAAATTTTCAAATTCACCAAAAATGTAGGGTAAGGTTGCGTACAATAGACTCTTGTCGTCCGGCCTTTTGCCGGATCCCGCGCATAGCGGGAGCTTAGTGTAGTGGGCTGCCCTTTGTTAATATTTCGGAATTGTGACATTTGACATGAACTTAACTTATTGCAGGTGAGTGGGTGAACGAATGGAATGTAAGTAATGGTTCCTTAGCAGATTACCAGGATTTTGGAAGAGTTCAGTTAGATGTATATAATGCAGCCTCTTTTGGATGGTCTTATTGGACACTTAAGTGTGAAAAAAAGCACTGGGATTTTGAATGGAGTGTTCGGAACAATTATCTTCAACTGCAACCAGGTATAGAACTAAGCTTACTCGCCTCAGCCTAATTAAAAACATCAAACTTCTGAATGCTTAAGGAAGCACAACTATATTTTCAAGAATTGTTTTCTGCTTATTCCGAAGGGGAGCCTTGGCATAACTGGTAAAATTGTTGCCATGTGACCAGGAGGTCACGGGTTCCAACCATGGAAACAGCCTCTTGCAGAAATGCAGGGTAAGACTGCGTACAGTAGACCCTTTGTGCTCCGGTCCTTCCCCGGACCCGCACATAGCGGGAGCTGCATCAGGCTGTGTTTTCTGCTTATTCCATTTACAACTTTGCTTGTTCATGTTTGTAGTTAGATAATTTAGTGCCGACATCGTCATAATTTCACCGGTTTTACCTTTTTCGTGAAGGTGTGTATGTAGGTAATTCACCAGAGAAGAGGATATCTAGAGTTATACCATTGCTTGGGGTGGCATGCATTTGGATATTTCTGCACTAGAAGTTGATACAAGAGCCAAAGAAACCTTTTGATTTCCGGCATGACTGATGGGATTGGAAAACAACCATTTTTGTGTACTACAGTCTACCTTCAGCTCCAAATATTTTGCAGATATGGAGGTAAGCACGCACACGTAACACGTTATGATATCGTAAAACTCGATAAGAATCTTCATTCATTTGCAAAATGAGAAAAGATATCGTATAATTTTTTCAGTGTTCATGTGTTACTCCTATATAACTTGACATCTACAGCCATCTACAGACATAAAGTTCCCGAATACACTATCTGAACTCAAAACTCACAGCGTCTAAATTCTGAATCTGTCACCGTTTCCAAATGAAACTAACCTCGAAACTTTGTAATATAGCAAGAGGAGTGAAAGGTGTGGACAACAAATAGGTCCATTTCACAATGTGAACATTGAGAAGCCTTTGAGTGGCCAAAGCAGTGAAATTTCCATGTAATATTAATACCAATGTTATACAAACTGATAAGACGGTTGTATTTTAATCTATTGTATCTGGTAATCTATCTTATTTTCCAGGTTGGCATTCTCACTCGAGTTTATTTGGCGTACAATTACATGTTCTGATCTTTCAGATGACCTTATTGTGTAAAATATTTTGCATTATCAATGTATAGAAGTTAAATTCTTAAATAAAAAAAAGAAGTAAACAGGTACTATGGTTGCATTGATCTCCCACATGAAGCTGAAGAAGTAGCAAAAAGTTTGACTTTTCACAGGATAATTTAAAAAAGAGAGATTAACTTCATTTATCAAAAGAATATTTATTCTAAAACATTTTACAAATACAGCTATGCAATATCTTCTTTCCTTTCTTTTCTGACTTTAATTTTGTTCGTCCAAATACTAATTTTCTATTCGCCCAAAGATAGATGTCAATTTCTCTGTCAATGGTAGTACCAGTTTACAAGATCTCAACGAATAATAATTAGAAAAAGCTGTATAGTTGTTATATCTAAAGAATAGTAATTCAGAAAGTATAAAAGACTAAAAGGATGGGAAAAATAAATTGTTAAACAATGAAAAAAGAGATAATTATTGACGATACTGATTGATATGAGCATATGCGTCCCTCTACCTATATGACAAATCTACCTTTCTTACTCTCTTCTTCTTCCCTTTTTTTTTTGGTTGTCTTTTTTCCCTTCATTTTAACGACACAAGGAATAAAAACAGCTCATGGAAAAAAAATTCCAAATCAGAGAGCACTATCCGAACATTATATCACATTTTTCATTCCTTTCTTTTCCCTTCAAAAAGACCTTGGAGCAATAATAAAGTTTTCTCCGTAATTATAAGCAGGAGCGGAGCTAGACGCCTGGCTATAGGCTCGGCCAAACCCAATAATTATTGCTCAAACAGTGTATTTGTGTTAAGAAATTTATTGTATATGTAAAAGTATTAAGTGTAGAACCCATTTGTTAGCACTTAAGTCGTCGTTTTGCTATCAAAAATCCATAAAGTTAAAATTTTAGCACCGCCTTTAATTTGACTATAGATCACGGCTTCAAGCCGCAGAATCAGTGGCTGACCCTCGCATAAGATTGTTTGCATTATAATCCTTTGGAGTGCGGCTCTTTCTCGGGCCCTATGTGAATACGGAAAGCTTCATGTACCGACTATACACTTTTCCCTTTCACCTTCAAGAATTTGTTTCCAATAATCAGCCATGTCATGAACTGGAATTTTGTTCTTCATCGTGTTCTCAACATGGCTATATTCTTTTCTGATCCTATAAATCTAATTCGTATATAATTTCTTCTATTGCAATTACAAAACTTAGCTAGCAGCCTACCATTAATATATATATTTTGGTCCGTAGACAAGAAAGGATCTGAGGATTTAGTAGTTAGTCATTTATTTTTTCAATGTGAAATATGTACTAATTGTGACTTAATTAGATTTTATTCTCTTTTGATACTAATCAGAAACTAAGAATTCGATAATGAAAGATCATACAACTTCGTATGTGTCCTATATGAAAAATATGTGATCTCTTTGTAGATTCATTAGATGATATTATTTTTTTGTTGCATGTGAATTGCGATTAATGCATCTCGACAGCTTGGACAACAGCTAATTAACAAGCTTTTCACTATGGGATCAACTTCAGTTTTTTTTGTTTCTTAATTCTTTCTTGTTGAAGATGTATATAATTATCCAAATAAAAGTTTATTCTTTCTAACCGTTTAAACTTTACGAAGGGTGCCAGAGCAAATAAAAGTTAATTATGGCCCATGAAAAATAATAAGACACATACACGAAGAGGAAGTGTTGAAGATATAAATAAAAATAAATTGTAAAAGTGTATCCTCTCTAGTAACTTAAACTTTCAGATGAAATAAACACACACATTCTAATACTTATTGAGATAATAATCGTAGTTTTATGCTAACCTCCACCGTAATAAACACACACATCCTTTTTGTCGTGCTTATATACGAGGTAGGGGTCTATGCGAAACCCCGACACCGTACCATGGGAGGTGAAAGGCCGGGTGGTTGGAATTGATTAAAAAAATGTTGAGATAATTAATAGTAGAGATTGCGTGTCACCTTACTATAAAATGTGATTATATAAGAGGATAGGAGATTGAAAATGGACAAACCCAACTAATATAGAAAGGCTTAGCTATGGAAGATATATATTCGAAAATTATCAATAGAACTCTAAAAGTTGAGTTATATATAGATGACATACAAATTGGGCAAAGAAAAATTAATCACAAAAGAAAAAATATAAAGTAAAGTAAACTAAAAATGTCCTCCCGTTTATTCTATTTTTACAAATTTTCATCTTTGGTTGCAACAGACACCCCATGACAAATATCCCGACAAGGGAAAAAGCCATGCAAGAAAGTACATAGCTACAAAAACGCAGGGGGACTGCATGGCAAGTCCAAAAGAAAACTCAGAAAAGTAGGAGGTAAAAAAATATTAAAAAAACTATCAAAGGTGCGGGCAAAAGCTGATCCAGACACCATTGTTAAAAGAAATTACTTCAGCTCAGCTACGACGAGCGAGAACGAAGAAAGAAAATACTCAGTTGTTGTCCCATACTTCCTTCTGGATCAATCAAATGAAATGACTCTGAATCACAAGATCCATGAACCCTCTCAAATTTTCCTCTAAGATACATTATATCATCATCACGATTAATTTCTTTATTACCATGAACAGTGCCAGCTCCCACAACAACACTTTCCATTTGTTTCAACACTTGTAAATCAGATTTTGTAGGTTTTCTCTTCACTGCAAACCCTACTTTTTTCCCGTTGCAATACATAGTCCATATTTGCATAGATAAAAGAGAAGAAGAAGAAGAAGAAGAATTTTCATGTATTCGATCATCATTAGAACTCTCGAGCGCGATTCTAAGAATCCCTCCTCGCATTTCACGTGCTAGAGTAGAGGTAGATACCGCGAGTTCAAGGAGAAGAAGTGGGGTAGAAGAATTAGGGTTTGTTTGTATACAGATATTTACTTTTCCTTTTCGATAACCGAAGATGGTGCCCGTAATATTGGATGTGTTTGAGGCAGAAGATGGCCTGTTGCTGTGGTAGTTGAAGGAGGAAACAACGGGTTTTTTACTCTGGACGGGTTCTGTGGGTTCAACAAACGTACAGTAACAACTAGGGATGAGTAGCTCCACCAGAGAGCGGAGGAGCCGCCACGAACGGACTTGTTTCTCGCAGTCGACGGTGGTGATGGTGGCGGTTCCGGCCGCAGTAGGGTATGAGCTGATCATTCTTGGTGAATATTAGAATAATAGGAAGCTCAACGAGTTAGTTTGGAAAATGGTAGTAGTAGTTTATATAGAGAAGTTTGAAGGAATATTCTCATAAAGAAAGAAAATTTTTAAAAAAGTATTAATGAGTGATTTTTTTTTTTTTTGAAAAGGAAAAACAGGAGGGGCCATGGAATCTAAGAAGATGTAACGTGGCTATTAATAATCTTACTTTTTTAACTTTTTGCTCTAAGGGAAAAAGGTGGTGAGGTTTTGTAAACAGTTCTTGTCTTGTTTTTGTCTAGCCTCAATCTCATCGTGCAGATTAATGTCCAGCGCTAAGCTCCCGTTTGGCCGTAGAATTTGTGAGGGTTTTTTTCTTTTTTTTTTTCAAATTTGTTTTTATATATCTGTTTGTTTATAGATTTTAACCATAGTTTTTGAGGTTTTTGAAGTTTTCAACTCATAAAACTTCAAATTCTTTTCAAATAAGATGCATTTCCAAACACAACTTTAACTTTTAAAAATTATTTTTCATTTCATCTTTAAAAATTTATTTTTTTGTGTTTCAACCAAATCTATATCGAAATGCTAGCTAAATATTTTTGAAGCATATTCATAGCTCATCCTCCATTATAAGCTGACTAGTGTAGCCATCATCATTGGTTGTGGTCATCACATGAAAATGATTTTTTCCATTTTTAGGTTTTTAGTTCGAGTATTGTCTGTAGAAAAAAATTTAGTAGGAAGTATTTTTCTTTTAATAGATTTTACGTAATGCGAATTTAAATTAATTAAAGCCCAACACGGATATCAAACACATGAAGCGTAGCCTTTTATTGGAGAACTTTGATACTCCATGAAAGAGAGACTTCTTTTTATTAAGCATTCTTTATTCAACATAAGGTTAATTTTCTTTTGTTTTATACTTATTGTAACTTGACTTCTCTCTCTCTCAGTTGAATAAATTATCTTAGTCTAGATGGTTTAGGTATATTACGTACAAGTACCATTATAAATCTCAACTTAGTGAATTTTGCTTATGTGAGGTTCTTATAATAAGATCGTTTCCATTAACATTAATGGAAGGGAAATCCAAAACGACTGGCTCATGATATCGTCCTATTGAAAACTACAAAAAGAAAAAGAAAAAGAAAAAGAAGTATAATCCATATATATAAACGAGACCTTTTCTACTTTTCAATCTTCAATATTACCTTTCCCAAACTTTTCCATCTGAATAAAAATTCTCTTTTTCGTTGGATCGCACTTGTTATATATAACATTTTATTATTTAGGAAAAAATAAATAGAGAACACCGTACAGCCATAAGAGCCCAAACTTTTAAATGATTGAGTCCTTAAAATATATGGTGTTGAAGAGAAAACCAATTTACAACTGTTCAACTGCTCTTCTTCTTCTATATTATTTGATGTAAATTATTTAACACATCAAAGTGAACTTTTTGTCGAATATATATGGGTCCTGAGTTGGTTAACCACTTGCAAATAGAAACAAATACATTGTTGGTTTTATTTACTTTATCTTTTTTGGACCGACTCTTCCATGTTGAATGGGAAAGTAACAAATAAAAGAAAATTTTTCATGTGTTGCTTTCTAGCCTGGCTTCTCCACTAATGTTTTTTTCTTTTAACCTTTTTTTGTTCCAATTTCTCCACTTTCTTCATGAGAAGTTGACAAGAGAGGACGATTATATGGGTAAGTAGGAAATGGTATTTTCATTCATCATTTCTACCTATATTGAGAGTTAATATCAAATTATTTTACGCGCGTGTTGCCGCTCTCATAATGCATGACGGTGAGATTTGAACTATCCGCTTTAATGCCGTATTGAAGTATGTGTTCATCTCAATTAAAAGATAAATTTTTATATAGGTAATTATGTCTTTGACTAGAAAAATGAGAGTGTCAATTGATTTATGATCCATTCGATATCCTTTAGTACAAATAAATTAGAGATAAATATGTTGATATACTAAACATAGTTTGACAACTTGGAAAAGAGTGACAGCAATCTACTAAAACAGATCTAATTATACGGTATTCGTTTCAATTTATAAGTCTTATTTTACTATTAAGTCTTTTTAAACAAGAACATCTTTTTCTTCTATTTAGTTCCAACATTCTCATTTTAACCTTAATAATATTTATATGGATGACATGACATGTAAGATTACAAGCTAGTTTTGTTATATTCTTATATTTTATGCGCAGTCAGACTAAGACATATAAAATAATATATATATAGAAATAAAAATTGTAGCATAGTAAGTGGTTAGAGTTTCAATACTTTCAAAAGTAACATCGTTTGTATGTTAATGGGCGGACCTAGCTTGTAATTTACGGAGTCTACTATATATATATATATTATAAACTAGGAATTTATTTCATGAGAAATTACATACTACGGGCTCGTCTAATATTAATTTGACTACAAGTATTATTACTCCCTCCGAACTTTTACTTATCATGTTTCACTTTTCGAGAATCAATTTGATTAATCTTTGAAGTTAAATTGGATTAGATTATTTTTACTATATTAAAAATTAAAATTTTGTTATTCGAAAACTATACGAAAAGTACTATAATTTGTAATCCGCCTCATATTAATATGGTAAAACAAATACTACATATAAAACGTTAGTCAAAGTTTGTGTAATTCGACTCTCCGAAAGTGAAACTTGACAAATAAAAATGAACGGAGTATTAAAATTATTATAGGAGTCATAAAATTCAAATCTTGATTAGTATATATTCTCTCTTAGACAAGGAAAAAAAGCATCCAAAAAAAGAAAGACATAAAAGTAGTGCGGAAAAATTATTTAAAAATGATTAATGAATCAGCAAAAAACACGTCCTCCCACAAATACTGGCAGAAATGGAGGAAGAAATTTGGAACAAGACAAAGGAGTGAACTGCAACTGTTTGCTGTAAGATATTTTTAAAAAGCTAAGACATTAGACATAAATAAAAAGTATAGCACATGTGGTTCAAATTTTGGTTGGTTTCTTCTTTGATCATGTCGGAAGGGCAATTTGATCACCTATTTATTTGTCAACTCAATATCTCTTTTATTATCGATTATTTTTATGATCTGAATCTGCTTATATAAAAATTTGAGTCCGTTGCTGGATTGTATACCAAAATTCAAAAAGTGGCGGAGAGACAGAACATGATGTGCCATCTCAATGTCTGCTCTTGTTCTTGCTTCATTCTTTCACAGCCACACATATTTTTCTTGGTTGATAATGTTATTTTCTAGCTTTTCGTTAAGAATGAATGGTAAAGATATCCCGAGAAAAAAAAAAGAACTACTTTGTAAGTAGTTTACTATAAAAATTAGTCAATTTATAAAATATTATTAATATAAGTGAAATATTACTAATATAAGTGAAATATTACTAATATTAGCCAATTAGTTATTTGTAGCAAAAATATATCAAATTTTTGCTTTTTTTTGAATGAGTGTTATTAGAATAGATTGGGCACATCTTAAGGAGCTTGAATCTCAGTTTTGGAATGATTTGAAGAGTTTTGAGGTGGTTTGAATTGAAAATTAGAAGTAAAAATGGAACATGAAAAAAAAAATGATATGTGTATCACATTGTATATCATTTGTGTATAACATATGTATCATATTTGTATCAATTGTGTATCACATGTATATCTATGTATGCGATACATGCGTGATACATGTGTCACAAAAGATTTTTTTGAACTTGATTTAATTACGAATTTTGACACAAAACCAGTCCAAATCACCTCCACTCTTCCTCAAAATTTGTATATTGACTTATCTATATGTTGTCAATGAATATCAACTATACCCATTGAAAAAGTTCCTTTTTTGCTTAGATTTTTGGAATATTGTCTATTTCTTTTTTGTATTTCATCACCTTATTTGCTACCTCATCCATGAAATTTCCTTTCCGTCTTGCATCTAATGTTGCTAATCAGGCTTAAAAATATGAAAAGTGATTTTTGCATGTGATTTTTTGAGAGAAAGAACCTTATTTATTTGGTTTTTCAATTTTTATATGTATTTGGTTAATTTTGATAAGTCTATGATTAATGGCTAGAGGTTGGTAAGTTAAGACTTATTTGGGACATTTATGTAAATTTCCCAAAAAAGAATACTCAATACCTGTTGTAAACTCGCTAAATGACACCAAATTTAAAAAAATATTTTCCTTAAATATTTGTGTAATATTGTTCGCTTTGACACACATTGATTTATGCAAATGTCTCCTTTTTAGGTTACTGTTTAGATTTTGTTCATATTTTAAAATTTTGTGCAAATATAGCCATTGTGAAATTACTCCTTTCGGACAATGTTAGAATCGGTTCCGATATTTACTCGTATAACTTTCGGTTTGCTCGAAACTAGTGATCTAACGTTTGCAATAACTTATATAAAATTAGACGGTGAATCTAAAAAAATTAAAATTATGGCCTACAAGGTCCATCGTTTGCAAAACAAATAAAAAAAAGGATCATTTACTAAAAATCTAATACAAAAAGGGGGCATCTGACAAAAAAATTACACAATATAAAAAGGGGGAACAACACAATATAGTCGCTCGGCAAAATATATATTTTTGATACATTAATACATAATATACATATTTTATATTTATTTACTATATATATTTAGCTAGTGAATATAATCGACTGGCCAAATATCTAAGAGCAAAGTTCATTTGTAGCCACTAGGGCCAAACTTATATCACCTAATAGCCACAAAATAATCCTATACATAGCCTAAAACAATAGTAAAGGCTAGCAACTGAAAAAGCTGAAACCATACACTCAACGCAAATAAAAAGGAAAGCACTCTTAATCGATTTTGTTACCTAAATTCATGCATTCAGTATAGGATCTTCAATTTCCAAATACTATAAAAGTCGCCCAATTATTCACTTTGTCAAAAAAATTCTATAGTTTCTGAAGATTAAACCCAATCAGCTTAATAGAGTTGAGATCTTGTTCTTAAATTATGAAATTGATACAAAATCGACAAACTCATCTAATGTATATGGATATTGTGAATGTTGAAATTACTGTTCCAATTTTGATTCCGATTTTAATTCAACACAGGGTGAATGAGTAAGTGAGAGTAAATTTGTTATTTCCTTGTTAATGGCGTGCTGATCAATTCGGACTGTAGCTTTGAGTATTTTGTTGATGAGATATACAAGCAATTGGGTATAGATTCAATTACAAGTACGATGGAGATAAAATATATAGTGAATGATGTCTATATAGCAATTCCAATATACAACGATATGAGTGTGCACTTGTATATCGAGATGAAAAAGAAAAACATGGATATCACTGAATAGCCATTATGCATAACGTGGAAAACTCTGTATTCAAGTGTTGAATGCTCATATGCAAGTTCATACTTGGGTGGCAACTTACTTGCAACAACTTCAACTGGTTTACAATGTCAGAACGTAGAAGAAGTACACGGAACTAATATTGCTGAGATGATGGATAATCATGAAAAAGAAGACAAAATTAAAATAATGAAGGGAAATTGTATAATAGACAATCGACAACATGAAGAAATTGCAGAAGGTCAGTTTTATTGCAACTCGTGGCCACTTAAATTTGTATCGGATTTTAAAGTTGATATACAAACTTACATTATTCCCATTTGAACACTCAAACCCACATATCCGGTAACTAATAAACCTATTTGACCGTTGACCATGCACATGTGGCAGTGACAGAGATGATGTGGACAAAGTGTGTGCAAGTCACGAAAATTACGCGCGTGAGTACAATAATTTTGATTAAAAAATCTAGAACAAAAAAAAATAAATTAAAAAGAAAGAAAATAAATCAAGCTCACTTCCCCATCCCCCCCTCCCCCTCGAAAAATTTCCTTCACACATTGTGTTCTTTTTCCCCCATTGTCGTCCTCCCCCACCTCCCACTTCTTTTCTTTCTCCCCCTTATTTGGATAAGGCCTACATGTTGATGGCTACGAGTGACACGAGATAGTGATTGAAAGTGATTAAACAATAAGATTAGATTAGTTACCAAAAGTTCAAAACATAGTTTGTTGTGATCGGTTCCTGGTAAAGAGAGTAACAATAAACAACAGGCCAGGCCAGCTTTCGATGCTGCCGGCAGTGAGTATAATCGGCGGTTAAAAAGAGGCGACGATGGTTTTTGTCAATTTTCATTCCCTTCTGTGCTTATCAACCGGGAATTTGAGATAATCCGACCCGTATCTTGGCGAGACAAGGGTAGGCCGGATATGCAAATGTGAAGAATCATTTTTTTCTCCAGTATCATCAACTCCAATCAAAGATTTTATTTAGCTTACTGCTAATCTTTGTATAAACACCGTCCTTGATGAATCAGGATAAAAAATATGGTTCATAACACGAAACACGAAAAATAAACAAGAAAAAAAAAGAAAAAGAAAAAATCGAAACATAAAACTTACGGTGCATTAATCCTTAAGCCTCTATTAATGAAAGTGTTCCACTTACAAAATATTCTGAAATCAACAAAAATTATCAACATTTCCCTGAAAAGGATACTTTATAATGAAGATGGATTTATTTGGCTTATTTGTCAAGATGGGCTCTTTGACTTAATTGGCTTATCTTGAGCAACTTGGATGGTGCCACCAGAGTTAAGTGTGTTCATGAATGGTGACTTCATGACCCCTGCTGGTTTCCTTTCTCTAGGGATCATTTCAGGTGTGTCATGATCAATAATAACTATAAGATCTTCCTGCATAGTAGCAATATTTGTATCCACTCTTAAACAATCAACATGAACAATATTTTGACTGAAATACTTTTGGATGATTGCAGTTATTTGAGCCTCACCATCACTAGTCCAACCATTGTCATCACCAACTTCCTCACAAGTGTTTTTACCAACAACTTGTACAAAATCCTCCACCAACAACTTGTCACAAAACTTATGGGTGATTGCAGTGATTTCAAGCTCGGCATCCTCAATTCAGGCTTTGTCATCACCAATTCCTTCACTACTTTTACCAGCTTCTATAGAATCCTTCACCACACCCTCCATAACATCAACAGTTTGCTCTAGACTTACTTCATTATCAACATTTTTCTTTACAACTTTCTCATTGACAATATATCTCTCCGTAACTTCCTCACTACCAAAATTATTCTCTGCAACTTCCTTATCGCCAAAATAATCTTTATGAATATCACCAGTAACATAATGGCCATGGCTATCATGATGGTCGTCCTCTTTTCTATTACCCCGTTCAGAAAAAAATATACAAAAAGTTGTATAAATTATAATAACAGGTAAAATAGCAAATAAGCATAGTCATGAGAATACCTTTGAAGCATCGCGTTCACTAAGAGCTTTAAAAACCTTTTCAAATGAGGAAATCATTAACTGCTCCAAAGACGAAACCTTGTTTTTTACCTATAAAAGAAAAAGTGAAACCGAATATCAATTAAGTTTTCAGAACTGCTCAACACCAAAATAGAACTGTGCCGTGTTAATTTCACTTCTCAGAAGTTTCATCTCATTCTCGCTTGAACTCAAGTTACTGGGCCATGGATTCGTATTCTCATTGTTGATAGGTTGTGATTCCAGTTTATTTTTGGGGTGCTTCTTAGCAGTTTTTTAGGTCGAGTGTTGAAATCATCAACATCATCTCTTGGATTAACTTCAACATTTTGATCTTCATACCATGGAAAAAATGCATGCAATTCAAGCCTTGTTTGTTTAATATTTGTTGGGAAAATATTACCAAACACCAACTACAAATAAATAAAAACTTAGCAATCATGAAATTTTAAAAAAATAAAAGACAACCAATATATTACTTGTAGAAACTACACATCATACAGTTAATTGATATTATGTATTAGAAATATATAATTTATGTACCAAAAATGCATAATTTATGGATCAGAAGTAGATTCATATGTATTGCTACAAAATGTTGTAAACTAAACAAAATTTTTTTTACCTGCTCCTGACTTAAAAGAAATTTTTTTTTTCCTCAACCTCTTGAAGGTCACCTTATTCTTTACAATCCAGTTTAGTATGCATGGCACAAGATCTCTAATCTGGTAAGCGAGGTTTTTGCGAGTATAAGGGCAACATTCATAAAACCAACACTGGAATACCAAAGGCAAACCACCATATCGGTACATCTCTCTCCTGCTACGAACCTTATCCTTCATTGACCCCAACGTAACATTAAGAACCACTTTTCACAAAGGGAAAGTCTCAAAATCATCATATTCAACCAACAGAAAATCATTCATTGTTATCAAATCATCATTCGTAATAGAAAATAAGAAACTGTGAATGAAATACAAGACTGCAATCTTTAATGTGTCCTTATCATATTTCACATCTTTTTAAAGAAATAGTCAGTTAACAATTTCTTAGACACTTTCGACATGCTTGGAAAGTACAATTCCATCAACCGACTCGACTTGACAGATTCATAATCCTTACTGGGATTACCATTAACTTTAAACTTGTGATAATACAAAACTCTGCAAGTCCAAAGCGCAACTTGGTGCTATTCACTTTAGTCCAGAACTTATCATCTTTAGGTGACACCACTTCCCTAAGCAATAGTGAATAGATAAGTTGGTTCTGTATAAAAAATTCGGGCAAGTCCACAAAATAACCAAAACATGTTCTTCTAAACATCTAATCTGCTGATCATCCAAAGTATCTTTCAAATATTTCACTATACTGCAGTTTGTATGCATACTGATACGAGTACTATAATGATCACCCAAAGGAACATAGTAATTCCAAAGCTACAGACCACACAAAAATATAAATATATATAAGCTTCATAACAATCACAAATATGCACTTTAAACATTACTTATACACTATGTGGATAGATGATACACTTTATATACAAATTGTACATTACTTATTGACTTGATATAAATATATACAATATGAAAAAGAATGATACATTTTATATACAAATCTGGAACATAACTAATATATTGGATAAATTTTGTACATACTAAAATAAACTAAGCGCACACAAGTCAGAGTTATATTATTAGAAAATACCTTCAAATCAGATGAGCTAGAACATTTTTGATCGACATGAACTTTTCTCTTTTTTGATGGAACATTATTCCCATTCGTTTTAGCCTTCCTTTTAGAACATTTACCCTTATCCTTCATAATATCCTTTCCAACTATTTTGATCTTTCTTTTTAAACTTGTGCCTTTTTCAACAACTACTCGTTGAGCAGTTTGTGACCCCGTTACTTTATCGCTGGTATCTCGCTATGTGAACGAGTCCTTCTATCAATATGGGAACTTTGCATTCCTTCAGTAGGGGTATTTTGCATTGCTTCAACAGATTTAGGGATTGCATGCCCCAAATCGCACCCAAATTGTGGTGAATCTTCAAAATCGTCATCATAATTCCTAATGAAACTAGGGTTATATTTCACTAATTTACCAGCTAATTTCATAGAATGTGGAGATGCCCTCAACTTCCTATTTTTCTTCGAAGACTTCTTTTCCCCATTATATAGTCACTATGAACAAAAATCGGAAAACTTACTAAAATTTTGACTTACATTGAGAGCAAGAGTGAACATGCAGAAGCTGTGTTTGAAAAAAAAAGGCGTTTCGAGAGGCGGGTCAGTGCATTGAGAGCCGGGTGCAATAGGAAAATGAGTTAAGAGGCGGGTCAGTGTATTATGGGTTATGGGCCATTAGATACGATATGTTTGGGCCTGAGGGACATTTTAGGACCAGAGGAAAAATATGAGCTATTAAAATTTTGAGGGGCTATACAGGGTAGTTTTCTCAATATCTAACTTGTCCATATAAAGACTGTTTTTGGCCCAAAAATAGATGAAGAGATAAGAAAGTAGGTAATGGTTGGATATGGGCCAGTCAAATCCCAGCCCAAGAAATTCGAAGTTTGTTGAACCAACTTTAAATCATTGGACTCATTGAGATACGAAGTACAGCCTTTTTTTTTATTATATTATTTTGGGTATTGATTGTCAATGATATGGTATCCGAACCACAGTCAAGATTTAAAATTTATGGGTTCTAAATTTATCACGAACTTATAGCTCATCATAGTTATTGAGTTCACAATTAGATATTTATACATATTTAATAAAAATTTAAGATAAATACAATATTTAAACTAAAGTGACTGGTTCGACCGAATCTCCACCTAATAAGCCAACTTCGCCTTTGATCCAAACCGCATAAGTCGATTAATTCGAATTAGCATCAAGTAGGGACAAAACACTC
The DNA here is from genome assembly GCA_005239505.1 of Nicotiana paniculata. Taxonomy (NCBI): domain Eukaryota; kingdom Viridiplantae; phylum Streptophyta; class Magnoliopsida; order Solanales; family Solanaceae; genus Nicotiana; species Nicotiana paniculata. Next base: position 21,911 of record MDKI01196242.1, read on the forward strand.
TCTGCTAAAACATTCTTTCTTTCACGAAGTATTAGTTACTTGGAAATATTTACTCGAACCCTAAAGTAGGTGTGCTTAAAATTCCGAAGTGAGAACCAAGTCGTGATATAATGAACTTGCACAATATATTGGAGCCTTTTCATTTATCTATAAATACAATTTACTTACCTATGTTGTACATACACTAAATATGTAGTCGTATTTGTGTCAGATACTCCAAAAATGTACTACTTTTGAAGGATTCAACAAGCATCCATCGGTATTTTTAAAGAGTCCGAGCAATATATATATATATATATATATATATATATATATATATATATATATATATATATATATATATATATATATATATATATATATATTAATGAAACTAGACGCACAATTAAGGGAAAATGATAAGTTTTTTAGCTGATGTCGATTTGCCCAACATAATTCAAATTTGGAGGATGAAGTTTATCATAAATTAACACCTATTAAAAAAGTTTATCACAAATTTACTTATTTGTCCTGCCATAGCTTTTGATAGTTGACTGCAAGAGGAAGTCTAATTCCATAACGCAATTAAAAATAAAGAAGCGAAGTACTAAACATATAAATTATAATAAACCATGATATGTTTTAATTTGTGAAATTTCTATTGTATTTATGTATTATAAATTATAAACTTGAGATTTATATTTATTTGGTGATCGCATGATACTACTTTGACAACTTTGGTTTTAAGATAAACCGATTTTGACGGCCAATAATGAAAATTACAAATAGCAAATTGTAACACAATCACCTACTTTTGTTTTGTTAATTAAAACTCCGAATTGGTATAGTTAATCAAAAATTAAAAGAAAAGAAAAGAAAAAGAAGAACGAAAAGGAAAATCGACATGAGGAGTAATTGGCCACTAAAGTAATGTTTTCCTTTGTGTGTCTAAAATTGCAAACCAAGACAATACACCCTTTCCATGTCATCATTCTTATGCGCTTATGGCCAACTCAAAGTGACTTGAGTGATTTGCACAAATAGGACATTTCGTTATCATTATTGATTTTTTTACTCCGCATGTATCGATTTTTATGACTATGGCCAGAAGTCCGACAACAATTGTCTTTCGTTGTGATAAACATAACACAATCTTCATAGTAAAATAAAACAAATCAAAATCTTTATAGTTATCTAATAAATTGGATCAACAAGAATTCTTTAACAGATTACACAAAAGAGTTTCAAGTTCCAACTTTCAGGAAGCCGCAGATATACTGTTAACACAACACAACCAGACCTAATGTAGCTCTCAATCTCAGAAGGACTGTAAAACAACCGATCAAAAATCTACAATTTCAAACAATTTAAAAAGCATTTCAGAAAAAGAAGAAGTAAGACCAAGTTTAAGCTATTTATGTGAGACGGAGTTGGACTCATGGAGGCGGAAATCGAACAAGGAGTTGGAGAATGTTGGACTCTCGTTCTTGTAGAAGAGAGGCGGACATTTGACCTTAAAGGAGACCAAAAAATTAAGACCATCTATTTTTAAAGTTATTGGGTGTAATTTTCTGAATTGACTTTTTTACATGGTTTGATGCTGTCGATTATGATTTAAAACTACACTCGCTATTTGAGTTTTCATAAAGGCCTTATATCATTAGAAATATGTAATTTGTATGATCTCTAATAACTTTTAAAATCGTAGCTCTATTTCCACACCCAACAATAAAGAATAACTTAAATGAGAAATCACATTTGATCTCTACGAAATGGAAACTAACAAAAATGATAAGAAAAATAGAAATATGGAACAACTAAATACAGCGCCTTAAATTAAATATATGTTTTGACTTGCGTATAATTAAGATGATAGTTTACCAAACAAATTTGCTAATATTTTCTTTGATCTAGAAGTAACTTCTACGTAAATTTGCCTCATCTTATTGACCTCTGATTATATAGTGTGTTCATACTATATATAAATTAATGTGATAAACTAGTATAAATAAAGAGGACAGTCAAGATATGTATGCTTTTCGTTATCCACGTTGATTTTATGATGTTAAAATCAAGAGAGGGTACTTAATTAATAAATTATTTTAAGAACATTAATGAACATACGTTTTAATCCTATATATGCAATCTACGCTGGTGATTAAAATTTCTTCTGAAAGCACTTTCCTTGATGTTTTAATCTAAAAGATTTTATAAATGTATTTCAAGATAAGAGAATTCATAAATTACAAGTAAAACAAATGAAGAAAAATAACTCAATAAATCCTCGATCCCAACGCTCTAGTAAAACATACAAATGTTTGGAGTTAAATACTGTTCCCTAATAATTTTCTTATACCATATCCCCAGAACCCTACCAACAACTTGTTTTAATTTCTAGGCTTATCTTTAGTTTCATCACTGTATAAATCTTGATGTGGCCCAAAAGGAGATGCGAGTAGAGGCGGACCTATATGTAATATTGAGGGGTAATATCGGACACTGTACACTTTGACAAAATTTATATATATATATATAATGAGTTATTTAAATCATTTGATACTTTGAACACTAAAATCTTTTGAAAACATTAATCGAACAAAATATTGTGCCCTCATCTTACTAAAATCCCGGGTCTGCTTCTGGATTCGGGGATGTGACAACAAATTTAGTGACAAGTAGGGACATATGCTAATAAATGAACTTTGCCAGCTTCAGATATTGAAATAAACTAAAAATTTGTCCATCCATTATGTGTATCTTTTTCTTTTTCAGATATTCCAAAAGAAATTTAATGCACTTACATTAATATGATGTTATATCTGTTTATAGTTTGCTAGGCACATTTCATATGAACTTATAGTGATAATATGTCACATACATTGTCTTATTGCTCAGTATACGTCATGAGTTAATATAATGTTCTATGTTGCCGATCGTTGCGTCAGGTCAACCTGTGTATGGTTAAAAATTTTCATTAAAATAATATTTTCATCTTATGTCCGAAAATACCGTAAAATATTAGAGGGTGTAGTGGTACTTCAACACGTTAAAAATTTCCTACTACCGAGTATTTATACAAACTCAATAAATATGATTATTATTAAATCATAGTTGATTAACACATATACGAGTAACAATTAATTTTATACGTTGTTTAAAGAATACTTGATTTAATTTAATATGATTCATCTAAGAACAACAAATAATTAAATTACAGGGACACAAAATAATCAAACTAAATGTGATGGACAATTAAGCTTGGCTTTATGATGAACGCTGAAAACTGGTTCCGATAAAGCCCTCGAGACAGGCTCGATTGCAACTAAAGAAATGAGTAGTTGAACAATACGTAAAAGATAAAAATGAACTTTATTGCTTTGATATGAGTCCCAACATTGGTTAAAAAATGAAAAGGTTCTCCCCTTTATATAGTAGGGGAGTTTCAATCACAGTAAAAGTCTAAATAAGGTAAAAATCCTTCTTTTCTTAGTAAATGATGATCCGCGGTTGATATCGGGCGAGATTCGTGCCGTAATATCTGTTGATGGAGGATATTTCGGCCCCTAATTCGTTCACTCTAACCGTCTTCCCTTTGGCTTCGATTCTTTGTTTTGCTCGAGCTTGATTTCTCTCATGTTTGTGTTATACAATCTGTATTACTGTAAATAAATAATAAAAAACAGTGAACTTTCTGAATCAGAAACAGAAAGTTATTGGCAACAGAATGTCGAAATAATATCTGAAAATAATTTCAGAATAAATCGAACCCACTGAATGCAAGTGTGTCCTTAAGAAAATTATTCCCCTCAAGTATCCGAGGTGCTGGAATATTATCTTCCCAGGATAGAACGATTTTTTACTTACTAGTGTATTGGTACTAAAAACTCTGATGAACTTCGAACCACTCAATGATTGCAAAACACACTGAAAAATATATATATTGAAGAAAAATAAGAAGAAGAAGAAGAAGAAGAAGGAAGAAGAAGAAGAAGAAGAAGAAGAAGAAGAAGAAGAAGAAGAAGAATAAGAAGAAGAAGAAGAAGAAAATTTCTAAGGATAATTCTAGGATTCAATGCCTTTCAGAAAAAACCATGGCTGTTGGAATATGTGGGAATATTTCTGCTTGAAATATTACGGGAAAACGGATTTAAAATAATCTGATAAAGAAAACGGGTCGCTTCGCAGGTCCTATGTTATTTCGGGTTGAATTTTCATTAATTAATTATATAATTGAAATAAATTTTGTCCAAAAAGATTAATCAATCAATTTTTGACCAAATCTGAATCCGAAGCCGAAGCCGAGCCGAGCAAGCGCGATGACGACGATGCGAGCTTACTTTCTTTCCAACCCATTTAACACCAAGAGAAGTGCTTTCTCAATATAAGCACATTCATTTGTCTTTCCACCACCAATGAGGGACACTGCTCTTTCCAAAGCAAAAGGGAGCTCATTTTCCCTCCACTTTCTTTTCTCCATTTCCCGTTCACCAATATTTAATCCCAACAGTCCCCAACATGAATGTGGAATGGCTATAAGACAAAGGAATGCACAGACGAGTGTGTGATTTACATGCATTAATTGCATTTGGATAAGTAGGTTTCCCTTTGAACTTTCTGTAGTGAAATTATATCGGATATACTCAGTCAATCGGTATATTTGATATTTTTGAACCGTTTAGCTTTGTTGTATTCCTATACAACATAACCATGTATGGTTCTCACGGTTGTGTTCGTTTCAGCCATGAATACTGCCTGGTTTCATGGTTCCATAGAGAATGAGATTTTAGTTTCATTCCCCTTGAAGTGGCTTACATTTCACACTCACATAGGTGATTTCTAAACGTGTAATACTATAGACATACTATCTGGTCATATCCTGCCAGACTTAGAAAATCATTAAAAAGCTTTAAGCTTTATTGACTCATCAAAAAACCTTAATGTTTTACCTTGATTTTTGAACATTCTCTTCATCACGAGAATGAGTTGAGTTATTTGATAATGTTGAACTGTCATTCATAACTTTTTTTGATCTCTTTGAACCTAACTCTTGGGATCTCCAATCTGCTAGGTAGAGTTACCGCCATGATGACTTGTCCTAGGACCTAACCCCATTCCCTTCGATGATTTTTCAACTGTATCTATAGATAGGCCTTTTGTAAGTGGATCCGACACGTTATTCCTTAACTTTACGTAGTCAATAGTGATAACACCACTAGAAAATTGTCTAACGGTATTGTGTTCCCGTCGTATATGACGAGATTTTTCGTTATACATAACGCTCCCTGCCCTGCCTATTGCCGCTTGACTATCACAATGTATACATAAAGGTGCCAAATATTTGGGCCAAAATGAAATATTTTCTAAGAAATTCCGGAGTCATTCAGCTTCCTCACCGGCCTTATCTAAACCTATGAATTCAGATTCCATTGAAACGGGCGATGCACGTTTGTTTGGATGATTTCCAAGATACTGCTCCACCCCCAATTGTGAAAACATAGCCACTAATGGATTTAACTTCAGATGATCCGGTAATCCAATTTTCATCACGATATCCTTCGATCACGGAGGGATATTTGTTATAATGCAAAGCATACTTTTGGGTATGTTTCAGATACTCCAAAACTCGTTTCATTGTCATCCAATGTATTTGATTTGGAATTACTTGTAAACCGGCTCAGTTTGCTAATAGCACATGCTATATCTGGTCGCGTACAATTCATGATATACATCAAACTTCCAAATACTCTTGCATAGTCCAGTTGTGAGTCACTTTCATCTTCATTCTTTTGAAATGCATAACCCACATCAATTGGAGTCTTGGCAATTTTGAAATCCAAATACTTGAACTTGTCAAGTACCTTTTCAATGTAGTGAGATTGTGATAATGCTAGACCTTGTGGAGTCTTGTGACTTCTGATTCCTGAGATCACATCAGCAACTCCTAAGTTTTTCAAGTCGAATTTACTAGCCAACATGCGCTTAGTAGCATTTATATCTGTCATATTTTTGCTCATTATTAACATGTCATCAACATATAAACAAACAATGACTTCACATCCTGTAGTGTTTTTAATGTAAATACATTTGTCATACTCGTTGATTTTAAACCCACTTGCCAATATTATTTGGTCAAATTTGGCATGCCATTATTTAGGTGCTTGTTTAAGTCCATAAAGAGACTTAACAAGTTTTCACACTTTTTTTCTTTACCCGGAACCACAAAACCCTCAGGTTGTTCTATGTAAATCTCTTCCTCCAATTCTCCATTTAAGAAAGTTGTTTAACATCCACTTGATGGATTTCAAGACTGTCACGACCCGGATTTCCCACCCTCAGGAGTCGTAATGGAGCCTACTAGTGGAAGCTAGGCAATCCAAACCTTAATTACCTTTTTCATTAATATGTTACCTCATTTAACAATTTTTAGCAATCGCATGCAAACAATGAAATTTAATAATAAAGCAGAAGTCTTAAATTGTAGAAAAACTGAATAGAAATGCGGAAAATTCAACATAAGCCTCTACCCAAGACTGCTGTCACAATTCTCACGAACTACTAAGAGTACTAAATACAATCTTCTGAAAGAAAACATAACTGTTTGTCTCGAGTACAATGAGATAACAAACTGAAATAATAGATAGAGGAGACGCCGGGCCTGCGGACGCTTGCAGGGCCACCTCGGTATCTCGCTGGACTGAAGGCCTGCTCCTGCACTACTGCTTTTGTCCAAGACCTGGATCTGTGCAAAAGAGCACAGAGTGCAGTATCAGCACAACCGACCCCATGTGCTGAGTAAGTGCCTAGCCTAACCTCGGCGAAGTAGTGACGAGGCTAGGACCGGACTACCAAGTAAACATGTGCAGTTCGAATATATATATATACACACACAACGGAAAAAAATACAGGAAGTAATCAATCAGTAAAGGAAGGGGAACATGCTGTGGGGAGATAACAGTTTCATATAAGAAATCTCAAATAAAGAAAGGAACAACAAGGCCAAAATATCAATAAGGATCAGAAATCACAAACTTGCCCGACATGACCCTTCGTGCTTTTGCTCTCGTCCTCACTATGCAATGTATAATGTAATCAATGTAAATCATGGCACGGCATCACCCTTCGTGCTTTTACTCTCGTCCTCACTATGCAATGTATAATGTAATCAATGTAAATCATGGCACGGCATGACCCTTCGTGCTTTTACTCTCTTCCTCACTATGCAATGTATAATGTAACAATGTAAATCATGGCACGACATCACCCTTCGTGCTTTTACTCTCTTTCCTCACAGTATAATCAATGAATATCTGTACGAAATGGTAATCGTACGGCACGACATCACCCTTCGTGCTTTTACTCTCTTTCCTCACAGTATAATCAATGAATATCTGTACGAAATGGTAATCGTACGGCACGACATCACCTTTCGTGCTTTACACTCTTTCCTCACAATATCAACAATGCACGACATCACCCTTCGTGCTTTACACTATTTCCTCACAATAGCAAACAATGCACAACATCACCCTTCGTGCTGTAACACTCTTCCTCACCCAAACAGAAATCACAAACAAAGGGAAATGGAGTAAACAAAATAGAAATAGAAATCCCGGCAACGGAACATCAATTAAATAATTAAATCCCGGCAAGGGAACAATAACAGTAATCTCAACATACAGTGCACGACATCACTCTTTGTGCTTTATCACTCTTCCTCACAATAGCAAACAGTGCACGACATCACTCTTCGTGCTTTATCACTCTTCCTCACAATAGAAAACAGTGCACGACATCACCCTTCGTGCTTTAACACTCTTCATCACAATAGAAAACAGTGCACGTCATCACCCTTCGTGCTTTAACACTCTTCCTCACCCAAACAACAATCACAAACAAGGGCAAGGGAGTAAACATAATAGAAATAGAAATCCCGACAGGGGAGCATCAATTAAACAATTAAATCCCAGCAAGGGAACAATAACAGTAATCTCAACATCCCAGCAAGGGAGATAATCACTAAAGTAACAATGACCTAGCAAGGGTATATTTTAATAACTCTTTCTCTTTCTTTCACTTTCATTTCATAATTTACTCTATCACTTGAGCCAATGTCCAAAGGATTCAATTATCTCTTATATCTTCACCGTTCGTGTAACAACTCGAGCCAATGCTCCTTGAAGTTTAAAGATCAAAATTCCCTTCACATGCTCTTTACAACATATAGAAATCATCAATTAAGCATGGAAGTTACAACAAAATCAGAATATTCGCAATATAAAGACTCACGGTCATGCTAGACACCAATGTATAGATACTCGTCACCATTCCTATACATCGTACTCGACAATTAGCAAGTAGCAAATAAGACTCAACTCCTATTCCCTCAAGCTAAGGTTAGACCAAACACTTACCCCAGGTCCAAAATGTAGCAATCAACCCTCTAACACCGCCTTTCCTTTAGAATTCAACTCTGGAATGGTATTATCTAGACATAATTAACTCAAGTATATCAATAAGGATTCAATAATTCAATTACATAGCCTAACTACCCATTTCCATGCATTCTTCCAAAATAACAAAATTCGACCCCGGGCCCGCTTGGTCCAAACACGAGGCTTGGACCAAAACCATGTCACCCATTCACCCACGGGCCCGAATATACAATTTGTTTTTAAATTCGACCCTAAAATGAGGTCTAAATCAAGAAAATTCAAAAGGGCCTAACTCTACCCAAATTCCCAATTTTCTACTCTAAATTGCATATTTTAGGCTTAGATTTCAGGGTGAAATCTTGTAAAAAGAAGTTAAGGAGTAAAGAAAATGAGTTAAAAATCACTTACTAATGTTTTGGAGAAGAAAGAGTGTTTGAAAAATCGCCTCTTATGTTTTTAGGGCTTTGAAAAATAAAAATAACTAAAATTCCCGTCCATTTATATCCCTCTCAGGTCCCCCACCGCGGACCACAAAAAATGGACCGTGGCCGCGCTAGCAAAGGCCAAGAAAAGCTTAAGAAAACCAAGAAAAATGACTGCAGTGACATGCTTTAGTATTTTAGCCATAACTTTCTCTAAAGATTTCCAAATTACAATTTATTTACCTTTATAGAAACTAGACACGAAGGGATACAACTTTCATTTTTGAATCATCTTAAAATTCCTTGTAGATCAAAAGATATAGGTCTCTGAAGTCGGATTAGTGGCCCAACTCCTCCACCGTGGACCACGAAAAATCGACCACTGCCGCGAAGCCCTCAGCGCGGTCCGCGAAAAAGGACCACGGAGCACGGTGGTAAGTTCAGGGATCTGAGTTCTGTGGCCTCCAACAACTATATTTTAAGCCTAAAGACCTCCCGGGACCTACCCGAAACTCACCCGAGCCCTCGGAACCTCAAACCCAATGAACACATGACCTCAAAATCATCCTACGAACTTATTCGAGTAATGAAACCACCAAAATAACATAAAAACAATGAATCAAACCTCAAAATCACTAGTTTTTCTTCAAACTTCATAAACTTTCAAATTTAGAGTTTTAAGTCCGAAACACGTCAAACAACGTCCAATTTCAACCAAACTTCACAGAAATATCTTAAACCACATATAAGACCTGTACCGGGCGCCGGAACCAAAATACAGGCCAGATACCAACACATTCTAACCAATTTTCATTTCACTTTTCTTTATAAATTTCAGAAAAACAATTTTACTCAAAAATTCATTTCTTGGGCTTAGGACCTCGGAATTCGATTCCGGGCATACGCCCAAGTCCCATATTTTCCTACCGACCCTCCGGGACAGTCAAATTACGGGTTCGGGTCCGTTTACCGAAAATGTTGACCGGAGTCAAATTTACTCATTTTAATATCAAATTTTTTAGCATTTTTCACAGAATTTCATATTTAAGCTGTCTGGCTATGTGCCCGGACTGTGCACGCAAATCGAGGCAAATAAAGGTGAGGTTTTCAAGGCCTCGGAAGCACGGAATGGGTAATACTACGTGATGACCCTTTGGATCGTCACAAAGACTATATACGGCCGCCAGTGCCACTAACACCCTAATAGATGTTATCTTCGTTACTGGCGAGTAAGTGTCAAAGTAATCAAGGCTTTCCTTTTGTCTATAACCTTTGACAACAAGTCTTGCCTTGTATTTGTCAATAGTGCCATCAACTTTCATTTTCTGTTTGAAGATCCATTTCAAACCTAAAGGCTTATTTCCTGTAGGAAGATCAACCAATTCCCATGTATGGTTATCTAAAATTGATTGAATCTCACTATTGACCGCCTCTTTCCAAAATGTCGAATCAGAAGATGACATATCTTCTTTGAACGCTTGAGGCTTATTTTCAAGCAAGAATATCACAAAATCGGGTCCAAAGGAAGTAGATGTTCTTTGACGTTTACTATGCCTTGGATCTTTATTACTTGGAGGATTTTACTTTGGTTCTTCCCGTGGTCATTTAGGTCTTTAACGACTCGCATTCAGTTTTATACGGATAGGTGCTTTCAAAGAATTCAACATTATCTGATTCAATTACCATATTAACATGAATTTCGGGATTATCAGATTTATGAACCAAAAAACGACATGCTTTACTGTTTATAGCATATCCGATGAAAATGCAATCCACAGTTTTTGGTTCTATTTTATCTTTCCGGGTAAAGGTACTTGTACCTTTGCTAAACACTCCCACACTCAAATATTTCAAGTTGGGTTTTCTTCCTTCCTATTTTCAAATAGAATAGATTGCGTTTTGCTATGGGGTACTCTGTTGAGTATTTGGTTAGCTCTAAGGATAGCTTCCCCTCACAAACTCTGCGGTAATTCGGAACTTATTAGTAGAGAATTCATCATTTTCTTTAATGTCCGATTTTTTCTTTCCGCAATTCCATTGGATTGAGGTGTGTAGGGGCAGTAGATTGATGGATAGTTCCATATTCCGAACACATTTATACAAACATAGATTAATATTCTCCACCCCTATCACTTCTAATCATTTTGATCTTTTTATTCAATTGATTCTCCACTTAATTCTTGTATTGCTTAAATGCTTCAATTGCTTCATCCTAACTATTAAGCAAATAAACATAACAAAATTGAGTGCAATCGTCAATAAGGGTAATAAAATACTTTTTCCCACCTCGAGATGGTGTCGACTTTATATCACATATGTCAGTATGAATTAAGTCTAAAGGATTTGAATTCCTTTCAACAGACTTATAAGGATGTTTTACAAACTTAGATTCAACACATATGTTACATCACGTACTTTAATATTAGATAAGTCGTAGTAATCCATATGAGCTTGAAGGGATTACGACCATTTATGAGATTATAGAGGATTTGTGACTATGTTATTGTAAGACCACATAAGTTTAACAACCTTGATACCGTTATATACATTTGATATGGTATTTTGAGTGGAATATTTTTGTAAAAAAAAGTTTGGAAAACATGATTTTATATAATTATTAATATTACTACTCTCAAATATGCTTTAAGTTATACACATAATATGAGAAAGTTTATGAGATTTTATTTATTGTAAATATGGAAATTATTTTCTCACAAGAAAAGAAGGTTATATTTACCATTTTAAGAATTAAGAGTACAAAAATTTGCACTATTTATATGAGATTAGAAAAATAAGAAGTTGAGAAAATATGTGCATTTTTACATGAACGTTTTAATGAAATAATAGTGTATGTATTGATTTTATATGGTACCATGCTTTATTAATATTTTAATACTTTTAATAGTAGTACTTTAGGATGAGGACAAGTGTTGGCCCATGTCACTGAATGGGTTTTGAAGATTGACGAATATTGACAAGTTGAACCAGTTCCATCAAAACATACACACCTGAACGGAGCAGTTGGCATAAGAATCGTACAAGCATAGGAGATATCAGTGATTGTTGAGTATCAAAGAACTAAGAGGATGTATCCTAATGCGAAAAGATTGCAAACTGATGAAGAGAATAGAAGTTGAATTCAGCAAGGACAGAAACGAAGGAAGGAATTTGAGTTTGATAAGAACTTGTTCTCCCAGGAAGAATCGGACCAGAACTCAATAACTGACTTTATAAATACTCAAAGTATTACTGCTGAAATTCACGACACAAAGACGCACAAAGA
>MDKI01137885.1:0-14690 GCA_005239505.1 Nicotiana paniculata
AATATTTATAGCAAAAAATAGTATAGAATTTGGGTGTGGTCAAAAAATAGTTGTTCACAAGTAGCAGTTATATTTCGGAATGCATGAACATCTTCAACGTCAGCTCCCTACATCACCAACAGCTCCATTCCAAAATCTACACGCAAGGTGCAAAAGTGTAGTATGAGTACAACTGACCCAATGTACCAAGTAAGTATCTTGTCTAACCTCGTCGAACTAATGACGAGGCTTTTTATAGTTAAAAGATACTTACGATAAGACCTGCACCGTAAACTAGAAATAGAACTATACGATATAACAGAAAAGAGTACATGAAACAAATATGAAGAAATAACTAAGTACTAGAAGAGAACCCAATTTAACCTTTTCCAATATCTCGACCAATCTTTTCCTTAGAACGAAAACCAATAACCAGGATTGTCAATCCATGACTTTCATAGTGTGAGGAATGTACTCAGATGTCAAATCAATTGCATGGCAACGCTCTTCGTGCATTTATCTCATCCTCACCAAATATGCGTATAACAGTACCAACCGGATAGCAGAAATGCCGATAAAAGAAATGACAAAGTAGGAAATACGCAAGCACCAATAAAAAACTAGGATATACACATGGGAAACAATAATAGTATTAAGTGGAAAGCATAAGAGTAATGACAGCAATTAGGAAAGAAGAGTATAAACATCAACTAACTAGCATGGTGGAGGGCCTAGATATAGATCTAACAAATAAGAAAGGGGATACATGATCTTTATAAGTTAACAAGTAGAGACATGAATGACTAACATGGTAGAAGACCTGTACTTAAGTGCAACAAAACAAATATGATATGGATGTAATTATAACAACATGAAGTAGGCATGATATTAGCAAGTTAAGCAAGTAGAAGGCATGTGCAACACAACAATAATTGAGATAGAGAACAAGACAGAACAGTAACGACAAGTCACATAAGAACCATAAGTACGACAATAACAGCTCAAGGTAAAGACATGAATATATCTACAAGAAAATGATATCACGACATAATGCATGACCCTCGTCATCACTTTTATGGAACCACCCTTCGTTCCATGAACTCATAATAACATAAAATTATGATAATATAAATGCAATGGCACGGTATCACCCTTCATGATTTTACTCTCAAATAAAATGGCACGACATCACGGCGCCGGACATCATCATCAGGCAAGCCAATTATTAATTAATTGAAACAAATTTCTGATTTTTAAAATTTATGAAAACATTTCCTTTCACTTTATTACATATTAACAAAATAAAATATGTCGAATAAAACAATGATTTAAATATTACAATTTAGCAAACATATCCCAACACATCCCAGAACCCGGTGTCACAAGTACATGAGCAATTTCTAAGAATTTATACAATCATTACAAAACCTGTCCGAAATCCAAATTGGACAAGGAAATTTAAAATGAAAATAAATACAGTACGAGGGAGACTCTATCAGCTGCGGATCGCCTCCAGATGATGCAGCTCGCCTAAGTCTCCGAATCCTCCACATTTGCTATGAAAGTACCTGTGCAATAAAATGCACAACAAGTGTAGCATGTGTCACGACCCAGAATCCAACACAGGTCGTGATAGCGCTCAACACCGGAGTCAGGCAAGCCAACAGTTGTTTACTAGTGAGATTATCCTTATTTAACATACCAACCCCACATATTCCCAAAGTTTTAAGCTTAGATCATTTAAATAAAAGCGGAAACATTAACCAACTTAAGTAAATACAACCACAATGATCATGATCCAATATATACTGTCCCAAAATAAAGAGTCTACTATGTGCGTGCCAGGAACTAGTGTCACAAGTCAACAGGCGAACTAGTAGAATATACAAAAGATGATTCAACTGTACTGCTGTCTGAGAGAAATAGACAGAAATAAAAAAAAAAGATAACTCCATACCACTGCTGAGAATCGCCAAGGGAAGGCAGCTGACCGTGGAGTCAGGTCCAGAATATATGTCAAGCTCCGGTTGGATAACCAGAAGAACAAGCCTCAGAACCTGTACAATTAAGTACAGAAGTGCAACATGAGTACATAAATATATATGTACCTGGTGAGTATCCCGCCTAACCTCGAAGAGGTAGTGACGAGAGGTCGACAAGACACACACTAAGGTCCAACAGTATAATTTAACAAAATATAATGGAAACAGTAGGCATGTAAAGACAGTGAAGCAACAAGTATATATGTCAGGTACTGAAATCCAAGAAGAATACAGGGAATAAATAAAACAATTACCACTTCACTTTTTCCCCAAATATCTGTCAGATCAATATCCATGAATTTAGTAACAAATAAATCATACGCATGTAGGGTAACGACAACCAGCCGGAGTCATAAGATAGTCATGCCCGTGCACTGCCAAGGATAGAACGACCCGTACAAAAAGTGCACCTCTCCACAAAGTACTCACATCTATGCACTGCCGAGGATCGGACGGCCCGTACAAAGTGCATCTCTCAACATCTCTATGCACTGCCGAGGATCGAACGGCCCATACCAAAAGTGAATCTCTCAATCTCTCTATGCACTGCCGAGGATCAAACGGCCCGTACCAAAAGTGCATCTCACAATCCGCCATGGCGTACGGCCTGTTACCATAAGAGTGGGGGAAATCACACTTTGCTCGCGGAATGTAAATTGCGAAGCGGTCACATGCACACACATTATTCCTTTTTAAAGAGAATACTTTTCCGTGAACAATTTCTTACAAGTTTTTCTCAAATTTCTTAACTTCGGGGACATAAGAAACATGTAACGTTAATTCATTACGCATATAGTTCATATCAAGTAAAACACAAGGCATGATGTGGGCCTAACTACCTGGACATAATAGTAATAGTCTCTACGTACGGACTCTCGCCACTTTGTACGTACGTAGCCCCCACAAAGTATCACATATAGCATTTAAATCACCTAGGGGACAATTCCCCCTTACAAGGTTAGAAATGAGACTCACCTCATGTCGAATCTACCCCTCGGACCAAGGATGCGCCCGAACTTTGGACTCTACCCCCGAGGACTCGCAACTAGCCAAATATGGTACAATGATATCAATACATGCTCAAAGTAGGGAAATTATCCAATTTATTACATAAGTTAACATTCTTGAAGAATTCTCAAAATCCAACCCCGGGCCCGCACATTCAATTTCCAAAAATTCTCGTAGGAATCGCTCACCCAAAGCCTAAGGATCGTTAATATATGATTTCTACTTGAATCTATAGCAATAAATGGGTAATTCACCAATTTCTCAAGAACCCTAAATTACTACCCAATTCTTGGTTCTTTTCAGTGGTTTAGTAGTTAATTTAGATAGAAGATCATGAATTAAACTAGTGTTGAAGTGGAATTAACTTACCTTGACAGTAGCTAGGTTGTGGTGTGTTCTTCCCAAGCTCACAAGACTCTAATGGTGGAGGAAAATGAATGAAAGGGGGTGCAATCCCGTGTTTTAAAGAAAATACACTGCCTGGCCCACTGGGGTTCCGCACTGCGGCTCGAGGACCGCGCCTGCGGTCTTGCACCTGCGAGCTGGGGCTCGCGCCTGCAGAACTGGACGGGAAGGACTGGGTTTGCACCTACGGAGGGATGACTGCACCAGCGGTTCCGCTCCTTCAAACTTTTTCCGCACCTGCGAGAAAGAGGGACGTCACCTGGGGGTCGCACCTGCGATGATTGGGACCGCAAAAGCACTCCCGCACCTGCGACTAGGAAACCGCACCTGCGATCACACCAGAACAGGTGCACCAGCAGCTATTTTAGCTGGTTTTTAGCCCTTATGGGTGCCCGGGAGGCCCCTGGTCCCATCCGAACCCTCGTCCAAGTATACCAACAAGTCCCTAATCATAATACAGACTCACTCGAGCCTTCGGAACACCCAAAACAACGCTAAAACTCAAAATCACACCTCAAAACCCCAAGAACCAAACTTAGGAACTTTAAGTTTTCTATACTTCGCTAACAACGCGCCGAACTGACCTATACTACTCGGAATGACACCAAATTTTTTTGGCAAGTCATAAAATGACATAACAGAACTATTCCCGATCTCGAAATTCCGTTCGGACCTCGATAACACAAAAACACGTCGAAAACCACAATAGGAACTTAAGGAACTTCTTATCTGAATATTGGGCGCCGAAACGCTTCCAAGTCATCAGAAACCCATTCCGAGCATACGCCAAGGTCCAAGATCATCACATGAAGCTACCGGAACCGACGAAACTCGATTCCGAGGCCGTTTACCAAAAATGTTGATCGAAGTCAAACTTGGCCTTAAAGGCCAACCTTAAGGAACCAATTGTTCCCATAGCACTCTAAACACCTCCGAATCCCGGACCACTAGTCCCCGTAAGTCATAAATCATAAAAATCCGCTATGGAAAGTTTCATTTAGAGGAAAGGGGTCTGATAATGCAAAACGACCGGTCGGGTCATTATAACATGAGTACAAAAGTAACGTGTACTCAGTAAGTCTCTTGCCTAACCTCAGAGAGGTAGTGACGAGAGGTCAAATTAGACACTTACTAAAGGTCAATTTAGAATATTTAGGTGTGACACTAAGCATGATTATCAGGCAATTTATAAAACCAGGATTTAAATATTTTCAACTCCGTTCACGTTTAACACTTTATATCTTCGTCATATTAATAACAATTGATCAACATGGGTGATTTAATCAGATAACAATTTATCGACACGAAGGAACAACTTCTTCCAAAATCTTTTAAATAACTTTAAACCTCTGTCATTTCAATTGACAACTTAATATTTCGGGCCAGTAATCAGGCAAAATCATAGCAACTACGCAGTAAATATCATGCGCAAGCAATGCCGAGGGTCGAACGGCGCAGACCAACAATAATAAATTGTGCACTGGCGAACGGTCGAACGGCTCAAACCATAGATGCATCTATCTGCCCCGCTCGCGAATCGATCATGCGACGCAGTTAAAATAATAAGGCTAGTCTACTCGCGAATCATACCTGCGACTCAGGTGCTCATATGAAAACACAAAAATACAAGGTCATCCTGCTCCCGAATCATACATGCGACTCAGGCACCCAAAGTTACACATATCCACATAGTAAATCCGTATTTTATCAAGAAAATAGTTTTTTTTTCTCAGGAAAGTGGTAAAAATCCTTCTTAAAGGAACATGAAATATAGTTTTTAAATCTTTGTTTTGAAACTCGTTTGCCAAGTTTAATGATATTCCATAATATAACCCTATTAGGTGCATAACTATCCACAGAGGAAATCAATTCTCTTTTTTTGATGATTAAAGCAATAAACTCTAGTCTTCTTCCGATATTCAATTACCATTTCGATTATATTAGCAGTTTAATATTACAGGTAGGATTACAGTTACCACACGTAAGGCATGCTAGTGGGTCCTAGACTACCCGGACATGGCATAATAGTAGCTACGCACGGACTCCCGTCACCTCGTGTGTACGTGGCCCCCGAAGATAATAGCATATACTTAATTAATTCACCTAGGGGGACAATTCCCCATCACAAAGTTAGAAAGGAGACTTACCTCGCTCCAAGATTCCATAACCGGCCTCCAAGCCCTTCCGATGACTCCAAACGGACGCACAACGCCCCGAAACTATCCAAACAACGACAACCCAATAAAATTATACTCTAATATTTGCAACAATTTCGAATTATATAATTTCCCAACCCCGCTTAGTGAAATGACCAAAATTCCCTCAGGCCCACGTTCCCGGAATCCGATATTTCTCGAAGATATATTCTACCCATAGCCTTACTAACTCAAATATAAAATTTACTCAAATATTCATGCTCAATTCGTGGCTAAAAATCCAACTTTCCATTTTCTAGGTTTCTTCAATATTTCCCAAATTCCTACCAATTTCCATGCCTAATCCATGCATATAATCTTGTATTTAACTTAGAGGCATGAGGGAGTTACTTACATTGACATTGCATGAAGGAATCCTCTCCTAGAAGCCTCCCAAAATCGCCTAAGCCAAAGAAGAAATGAAGACAATTAACCAAGAATCCTTGTTTTAAAATATTCTACCCATGCCGATTTCCGCACCTGCGGTCCTACCTCAGCACATGCGCTCCCGCAGGTGTGACCTATCTCCCGCACCTGCAGCTTCCTCAACTTCATCCCAAAATCGCACTTGCTCCGCATTGTCCGCACATGCGTTTTCGCAGGTGCGGAAATTCCATCACACCTGCGATCCCAGCCAACCTGCCCACTCTCGCACCTGCGGCGCCAAAGTCGCACCTGCGGGCAAATCCTTGCAGGTGCGGATCACACCAGATGAAAACAAATTCCAGCCTTCTTCAACTTCAAATATTGATCCGTTAACCACGTGGAATCCACCCGAGGCCCCCGGGACCCCGTCCAATTATACCAACCTGTTCCAAAACATAATACGGACTTGCTCGAGGCCTCAAATCACTTCTAACAACATCGAAACCACGAATCGCGCCCAAATCCCAACTTTATGAACTTAGAAATTTCCAACTTCTACATCCGATGCCGAACCCTATCAAATCACGCCCGATTGACCCCAAATTTTGCGCACAAGTCATATTCAACATTACGGACCTGCTCCAACTTCTGGAATCGCATTCCGACCTCGATATCAAAACTTCCACTCCCGGTCGGATTTCTCAGAAACCTTCAAATTTCTATATTTAGCCAAATGACTTCAAAATGACCTCCGGACATCTGAATTCACTTCCGATCGCGCTGCCAACTCCAGAATCACCATATGAAGCTATTCCCAAAATCGAAATCTCAAACGGTCACCAACAACACTGAAATGCACTTCAAGCCCTAATCTATGAAACCCTTGTAAAATGCTAATTTCCATAATATATGCTGAAACGTTCCCAGGTTATCCAAAACCCAATCCGGACATACGCCCAAGTCCGAAATCATCATACGAACCTGCTGGAACCTTCAAATGCTGATTCGGAGGCCGTTTACTCAAAATTCCAATCTTAGTTGATTCTTCCAACTTAAGGCTTCTGAAATGAGAATTTCCTTTCCAAATAAATTCTAAACTTCCTGAAATTCGATTCCGACCACGCCCACAGGTCATAATACCTGAAACGAAGATGCTCACGGCCTCAAACTGCTGAACGACGCGCTAGAGCTCACAACTACCGGTCGGGTCGTTACATTCTCCCCTACTTGAATCGACGTTCGTCCTCGAACGTGCTAAGAACTGCTCTGGAGTTACCTGAAATCACTGTTTAACCTTTCGAGCACCTGCCCGTGCTACCACAGCCTAGTTGAGTACATTAGCTTGATCAAATCTGAAGATTTCTTCTTTTGTCCATATAATAAGCTCAGAATTCATTCAAACACGTGAAATTTCTCTGCCAGGCCTAGTTCCAACATATAACACTGTATCGACTACCACACAACATACCAGAACATGACTGCATACCTTTGCTGAATTAGCACCATGCACCGCATTGCACATCATCTGACCACAATGCCACTCTCTGAACCTTAACAACCAAAATTACACGAATCTGGTGCTCCTGATGCACCTCATAACAAATATACAGACATCCTGCCATAATGCTGACGATACCACCACAACGGAGGAAATGTGCAGAAATTCATATCCAACTAATGACTAGAATCATCACTTCATTATGAACATGAATAATGGTATTTGTTCTTTAATATACTCTTCACATAACCTTATCGCAGTGATCCTTGGTCCGATAGTCCCGTCTCACCCAGTATGAACTACTCAGACAACAAATCATCCCAACATGGCCAACAACCTCACATGATACGACATTGCCAATAAGCCATAACTCGAACATGATAACTAAGAAATGACTCAGGAAGGGACTATTCAACTCACACAACTAATATGAACTTTTCTCATAAATTAGGGAATAAAACACAAGAAAAATAAATACAGGAGCCTTACTCATCATCACACTATTGCAGCGTGCAACCCGATCCGAATAACATAAAATTTACATAAGAAGATATATATACGGAGCTGATTTGCTCACTATTACAAATTACTGAATATCGATCATAAGCACGCTAAGTGCATAATACCATTCTAGGGAGACTGATAAAACCGTAGGCTACAAAACTCAAGCACAACTGAGGTGCGATATATATATATATATATATATATATATATATATATATATATATATATATATATATATATATACACACACACACACACACTCTGAATCTCAAGAGCTACCCTACTCACATAACATCCCCACTACGCGGGACCTCAACACATAGGAAATTACCAAGCCGTTTCACAACTCATACGACACAATCATAATAACACATGAATTTGACGAAGAAGGAACAACACCCGCTGTTCTAATACCTTTCCATGAAAAGCGCTCTACTGAAATGAACATGCCTGGCTCATACGGAGCCCATAATCATATTTAAATCCATCCACAAACATCGAGCCACCTTGCTCGCACCAAACTATGCTAATAGCTCCACCTGGGTCCACATTAACCCACTTTCTCTCATAATATGCAAGAACAACCATCAAAGTCGGGACAACACCCCACAATCCACAACCAAATGAACCGAATGCCTCTCAGGCATAACTTCTCGAATACACAACATTGCACTTATTTATACTCAGTCCAAATCTTCAATCCATCAAGTGACTACATGTCACACTTTATATAATCTTTTCACGGGCATGCTTCCACGATCTTCCACACAAGGCAACAAGTTTGCACATCCACCACTGTCCATACTATGCTATAAGACAAATCAAGAACCCATAACAAGGGTACAAAGCCTTTTTCACCGAAAATCAATCTCAGGTGACACTGAAGATAACACCAGCTTACTCTGAACTTTCAAATCACTTTTTCTCTCTCTTCCGGGCTCATGACATCCTTATCAACACCGAATCGCAAATCTCGATTCTCACTCCCAGTAACATGATGTCTACCGCACCGAACATGCCAATAGGAGGTAGCGCAAGAATTTCATCATAACTTCTAAACCACCAATAGGATGAACACTTCATCATATAGAAATATTTTACTTAAATCCATTCAAGAGAACCATCACAACACACGAGTGAATTCCCACAATCACCCAACATGAAAATCTTTAAGTAGTATTTTATACCACCATAACCCTTCCGGGATCCGCCTACACCTGACAGGCTATAGTACTTGAATGCTCCCATATGAAATTCATTACGACGACCGACAAGCCCCGCACACACCGGCACTACCCACATGCATAACTTAATCACATCAAAGGAACTGATCATTGTCGCAAACGTGCCATTTAAACCATGGCTAATTAATCTATTTGCTTTTAATCATCTTCAATTTGCCTCAGGAATAATAGCAACTTCCTTCAACTCATATCAAACTCAACCCTCACTCATATCGAGTGACCTTGATTCACGAGACTATGCTGCCTAAATCCCGCAACTCGTCTCATACCCTTCTGATAAACTTTCTTCAATCTGGAGTTTATTTCTCTCACTCCTCTAATACTATCCTGCATGCTGAAACATATCATAGAACATTCCAACCATCCTCCTTTTTCTCAAAAATTACTCTGCAAAAGCTCGATTCTCGATCATACTACTGCCTGAAACCCTTAAATGCCACATTCTTGACCGTTGAACTCACTAGGACTTCTATTGAGAGTCACCCACTCTGACTGGCCCCGAATGCAATCAACTCCAAGGCTCTTCTAGCACGTTAACACCCCTTCCAAGGAACCACGCGACCGAGTCACTATCCTGACAACTCCCCTAGGCCTTAAGCAAAATTCTGAATCTTCCAAAGCCTAACCCTGGCCCGCCAGGGCCCACTTTTGCACACATTCAACAAATCCCACGCACAATCACCATTTTACTCCTTTCCCTTAGCTGAAATAACTTGCCAACACGCCAACAATCCGCGACCCTAGGAGAAGACAACCCTACAACCCAATTGCAGATGGTGGGACTCCCCCACTTAGCCCGAAGCTAATCCTTGCACCCATCTAGACCTTGCCGATATCCTTTCCCCTTTGATAACACGATCTTTCTAAACTCATCTGTCCAATTATTCCTAATTCTCTTTCTAGCACTCCCAAAATACTCAAATTCTCTAGCATCATTCACACTTCTGCCTCCTACCGAATAGCCACTAGAACCCCTCACCGAGACCTGCCAACCCCGCCATTTCTAACTTATTCACAAAAGATAACCCACCTGTGGAAATCACCCGCGAACACCTTCCAACGATGCTGAAATGCACGCTCTCTACGGCATCAATACCCCGTCCTACGCCCTGCTTCATTTACCAACTTTACTACTCCGTCCGCTCCTTATGGACATCCATTAAATGCGTGACAATATATTCAAATTCCAAGCTATGCTGCCGCTCCCCCACTTTGCGACTACTCGACTTCCGCTTCTTACACCTGGCCTCCTAGAAATGGAACCACCGTCTAGCCTCAATTCAATGACATTCTCTGTAGCTCTCAACCCAGCAGAACACCACGACTTTAAACTCTCTGAATATCATCTTTCTCTAGCTGCCTTCATTATCTACACCTATCCGGTACTGAACCACCACACCTCGCGGTCTCTGCCCCCCGCATTCTTCAATACTCCTTCTCAATATTCCAACCCCATGCAACCGAAGAAAACATAGCACCGACAAACTTAACACATTTCATTCGATCAATGACGACGACTTCACGTCACAGGTGCAGATCCCCCTCACTTGAAGACACCCAGTCTTACTACTTTATCAACCCCAACCGGACCATTACTAACCCAAATGCCTTTCCTCTGCCGGAACTAAAATACCGAAGTCTCGAAATCACACTCTGAGAAGACCTCCCTTCAAACCATTCATCATCCTCAACATATGAGCAATCATTCTATCATCATATCGACATCACACGATAACCAATAGCAAGCATCATCACTACTTGAGCATAGCCTTAACGCTCTCAGAAACACAGCTACTGAGTTGAAACAACATATTATTCGTTTGCAGGGCCATAACAACAGCCCCCACCAATTACACATGGAAACATCTCGAATTACATCTGTAGCACCATTTCAATTCCTCAAATTCCTGATTCATTGCAAGCCCTTGTGACGCGTAAGATTTAGTAGGAATAAACATAGGCATAAATCTCAAAGGAATCAAATCGCACGATGATGATTCAAGAAGGGAAGTACTCCTAACAGCCCTGTAGCCTCTCGAAGATAAGTACAGACATATCTGTACCGATCTGCAAGACTCTACTAGACTCGCTCATGACTCGTGAGACCTAAGGGAATCTAGAGCTCTGATACCATGCTGTGACGACCCAAATTTCCTTAAGGTCGTGATGGCGCCGGACATCATCGTCAGGCAAGCCAATCATTAATTAATTGAATCAAATTTCTGGTTTTTAACATTTATGAAAAATATTTCCTTTCACTTTATTACATATTAACTAAATAAAATCTGTCGAATAAAAGAGTGATTTAAATATAACAATTTAGCAAACATATCCAACACATCCCAGAACCCGGTGTCACAAGTACATGAGCAATTTCTAAGAATTTAAACAATCATTACAAAACCTGTCCGAATACAAATTGGACAAGGAAATTTAAAATAAAAATAAATACAATACGAGGGGGACTCTATCAGTTGCGGATCGCCTCCGGATGATGCAGCTCGCCTAAGTCTCCGAATACTCCACATTTTCTATGAAAGTACCTGTGCAATAAAATCCACAGTAAGTGTAGCATGAGTACAAAAATAATGTGTACTCAGTAAGTCGTTCGCCTAACCTCAGAGAGGTAGTGACGAGAGGTCAAATTATACACTTACTAAAGGTCAATTTAAAATATTTAAGTGTGACACTAAGCATGATTATCAGGCAATTTATAAAAATCAGGATTTAAATATTTTCAACTCCGTTCATGTTTAACACTTTATATCTTCGTCATATTAATAACAATTAATCAACATGAGTGATTTAATCAAATAACAATCTACCGACGGGAAGGAACAACTTCTTCCAAAATCTTTTAAATAACTTGAAACCTCTGTCATTTCAATTGACAACTTAATATTTCGGGCCAGTAATCAGGCAAAATCATAGCAACTACGCAGTAAATATCATGCGCAAGCAATGCCGAGGGTCGAACGGCGCATACCAACAATAATAAACTGTGCACTGCTGAAGGGTCGAACGACTCGAACCATAGATCATCTATCTGCCCCGCTCGCGAATGGATCATGCAATGCGGTTAAAATAATAAGGCTAGCATGCTCACGAATCATACCTGCGACTCAGGTGCTCATATGAATACACACAAATACAGGGTCATCCTGCTCGCGAATCATAGATGCGACTCAAGCACCCAAAGTTACACATATCCACATAATAAATCCGTATTTTATCAAGAAAGCAGTTTTTTTTCTCAGGAAAGTGGTAAAAATCCTTCTTAAAGGAACATGAAATATAGTTTTTAATCTTTGTTTTGAAACTCATTTGCCAAATTTAATGACAT
This sequence comes from Nicotiana paniculata, assembly GCA_005239505.1. NCBI lineage: Eukaryota > Viridiplantae > Streptophyta > Magnoliopsida > Solanales > Solanaceae > Nicotiana > Nicotiana paniculata. The sequence goes on from MDKI01137885.1 coordinate 12,585, forward strand.
TCCATAATATAACACTATTAGGTACATAACTATCCACAGAGGAAATCAATTCTCTTTTTCTGATGATTAAAGTAATAAACTCTAGTCTTCTTCCGATATTCAATTACTATTTCGATTATATTAGCAGTTTAATATTGCAAGCAGGATTACAGGTACCACACATAAGGCATGCTAGTGGGTCCTAGACTACCCGGACATGCCATAATAGTAGCTACGCACGGACTCGTGTCACCTCGTGCGTACGTAGCCCCCGAAGATAATAGCATATACTTAATTAATTCACCTAGGGGGACAATTCCCCCTCACAAAGTTAGAAAGGATACTTACCTCGCTCCGAGATTCCATAACCGGCCTCCAAGCCCTTCTGATGACTCCAAACAGACGCACAACGCCCCGAAACTATCCAAACAACGACAACCCAATGAAAATATACTCTAATATTTGCAACAATTCTAAATTATATAATTTCCCGACCCTGCTTAGTGAAATGACCAAAATGCCCTCGGGCCTACGTGCCCGGAATCCGATATTTCTCGAAGATATATTCTACCCATAGCCTTACTAACTCAAATATACAATTTACTCAAATATTCATGCTCAATTCGTGGCTAAAAATCCAACTTTCCATTTTCTAGGTTTCTTCAATATTTCCCAAATTCCTACCAATATCTATGTCTAATCCATGCATATAATCTTGCATTTAACTTAGAGGCATGAACGAGTTACTTACCTTGACATTGCATGAATGAATCCTCTCCTAGAAGCCTCCAAAAATCGCCTAAGCCAAAGAAGAAATGAAGACAATGAACCAAGAATCCTTGTTTTAAAATATTCTGCCCAGGCCGATTTCCGCACCTGCGGTCCTACCTCCGCACCTGCGCTCCCGCAGGTGCGACCAATCTCCCGCACCTGCGGCTTCCTCAACTCCATCCTAAAATCGCACATGCGCCCCATTGTCCGCACCTGCGGCTTCGCAGTTGAGGAAATTCCATCGCACCTGCGATCCCAGCCAAGTCTGCCCACTCTTGCACCTGCGGCGCCAAAGTCGCACCTGCGGCGAAATCCTCGCAGGTGCGGATCACACCAGATGACAGCAAATTCCAGCCTTCTTCAACTTCAAATATTGATCCGTTAACCATTCGAAATCCACCCGAGGCTCCCGGAACCCCGTCCAATTATACCAACCTGTTCCAAAACATAATGCGGACTTTCTTGAGGCCTCAAATCACATAAAACAACATCGAAACCACGAATCGCACCCAAATCCCAACTTTATGAACTTAGAAATTTCCAACTTCTACATCCGATGCCGAAACCTATCAAATCACGCCTGATTGACCCCAAATTTTGCGCACAAGTCATATTTAACATTATGGACCTGCTCTAACTTCCGGAATCGCATTCCGACCTCGATATCAAAACTTCCACTTCCGGTCAGATTTCTCAAAAACCTTCAAATTTCTATCTTTAGCCAAATGGCTTCAAAATAACTTCCGGACATCCGAATTCACTTCCGATCGCGCTCCCAACTCCAGAATCACTATACGAAGCTATTCCCAAACTCGAAATCCCAAACGGTCACCAACAACATTGAAATGCACTTCAAGCCCAAATCTATGAAACCCTTCTAAAATGCTAATTTCCATAATATACGCCGAAACGCTCCCGGGTTATCCAAAACCCGATCCGGACATACGCCCAAGTCCGAAATCATCATACGAACCTGCTTGAACCTTTAAATCCTGATTCGAAGGTCATCTACTCAAAATTCCAATCTTAGTCGATTCTTCCAACTTAAGGCTTCTGAAATGAGAATTTTCTTTCCAAATAAATTCTAAACTTCCTGAAACTCGATTCCGACCACGCCCACGGGTCATAATACCTGAAAAAAAGTTGCTCACGACCTCAAACCGCTGAACGACGCGCTAGAGCTCGCAACGACCGATCGGGTCGTTACATTACCCTTCGTGCTTTACACTCACATAACATGGAACGAGACTCCCTTCGTGCTTTACACTCTCCCTCACATGAAAATATACACACACGCACACACACACACACGCACACACACACACATACACACACACACACACACACACACACACA
>MDKI01288470.1:0-21419 GCA_005239505.1 Nicotiana paniculata
CTTAATATTTATAGCAAAAAATAGTATAGAATTTTGGTGTGGTCAAAAAATAGTTGTTCACACACTCCGAGGGTCGTACGGTCCGAACCATAGATGCACCTATATGACCCGCTCGCGAATCGAACATGGGACACGGTTAATATATTACCAAGTCCAACCCCACTCGCGAATCGAACGTGTGACTCGGGTTAATATAATATTAGGGCTACCCCGCTCGAGAATCATCCATGCGACTCGGGTTCCCATATAAATTCCAATTCATGATTAGCAGGAGATTTCCAGATAATTTAGTAGGGAACATACTAACAGTGTGAGAATTTTAGAGATATCGACTTCAATCATAACCCCTTAGGACTTCACATGTGAGATTCAAGGACATTAGGCTACTTAATCCATATACAAGATCACAGATTCAACACATAAAGCATGCTTGTGAGTCCTAAACTACCCGACAAAGCATAATACTAGTTGTGCACGGACTCTCGTCACTCCGTGCGTACGCAGCCCATGCAAATAAGGACAAAACCACCATTTATAATTACATATGGGGACAATTCCCTCTTACAAGGTTAGAAAGGAGACTCACCTCGTGCCGAATTCACTTCACGGACCAAGAACGCGCCAGAAACTCCGAACTCTACACCCGAGGACTCGAAACTAGCCAAAAGTTATACAAATTCATTAATTTATGCTCAAAGTATGGAAATTCTCCTACTCATTTAGTAAATTCACCATTCTTGAAGAAATTCTAAAATCCGACCCCGGGCCCACATGCTCGGATTTCAATAATGCTCGAAGGAAACACTCACCATAGCCTAATGATCACAAATATACGATTTTCACTCGATTTCATCGCTAATTGACGGGTAAATTCTCAAATTAAGAAAGGTCCTAGGTCACTACCCAATTCTTGATTTTCCACTAATGCAAAACGAGCGGTCGGGTCGTTACATTCTCCACCTCTTAAACAAACGTTCATCCTTGAACGGGTCTAGAATCGTACCTGAAGTGCTGAATAAGTGTGGATATCTGCTTCGCATGTCCTCCTCGGACTACCAGATCGCCTCCTCAACTAGCTGGCCCTTCCACTGGACTGTTATGGCAGAAACTCTCCTGTACCTCAACTGGCGGTCCTACCTATCAATAATAGTAACTAGCTCCTCCTCGTAGCCCAATCTCTCATCCAACTGAATAGTCTGAAATCAACCACGTGAGAGAAGTCGGTGTGGTACCTCCGGAGCATGGATACATGAAAAACTGGATGAACTCCTGATAAACTCGGAGGCAAGGCCAGCTCATAAGCAACCTCCCCAACTCGCCTCAACACCTCGAATGGACCTATAAACCTCGGGCTCAGCTTGCCCTTCGTCCCAAACCTCATAATACCCTTCATAGGCGAGACTTTCTGATCCGCCTAAATGATACATCACGCTCCCTCTGATCCGCGTAACTCTTCTGTCTGACTGTGCTGTACGGAGCCTCTCCTGAATCAACTTCACTTTCTCCAAGGCATCCCTCACCAGGTCGGAGCCATATAACTTATCCTCGCCAGGATCAAACCACCCTATAGAGAAATAGCATTGCCGACCGTACAAATCCTCAAATGGTGCCATCTCAATGCTGGACTGATAACTATTATTGTAAGCAAACTCGGCCAAAGGCAAGAACGCGTCCCACTAACCTCCGAAGTCAACCACACATGCCCTGAGCATGTCCTCCGATCTCTGGACTGTACGCTTCGACTGGCCATCAGTATGAGGGTGAAATGCTGTGCTGAGGTCTATCTGGGTGGCCATCTCACTATGCAATGCTCTCCAGAAGTACGAAGTGAACTGAGGACCTCGATCAGATATAATGGACACCGGTACACCATACAACCGGACTATCTCCCGAATGTAGATCTGGGCTAACCTCTCAGAATTATATGTAGTAGCCACTGGAATGAAATGGGCCGATTTGGTCAATTTATCCACAATGACCCAAACCGCATCAACCTTCGTAAAGTCCGAGGCAACCCAACCACTGTCACGACCCCAATTCGCCCTCTGTGAACATGTCGTGACGGCACCTAGTCCCTATAACTAGGTAATCCTAGCAATGCGGAATATCAACATAAGTTGCGGAATATTTAAGTAAAAACAAAACAAATCTAAAAGGACTGTAAATAAATGCAGCTTGGCATATACAACCCAAAATAATACGAAAGTCTATAATACCACCCCAAAACCCAGAAACTCACGGGAACCACAGGCTAACAGAATATAATACACTGCTCTAACTCCAGAATGTCTATACAACAGTAAGGAAGGATAAAAACTTTTCACAAAAGCTGGAATAAGATAGAGACTCCCGGTCTGCGGACGCGAAAGATGTACCTCGGAGTCTTTGTTGTATCTCTCAACCTCGGGGATAGTGCGCCTAAGTGGAGGTACCTGGATATGCACATGAAAAACATGTGCATAAGGGGCATGAGTACACCACAACAGTACTCAGTAAGTGCCAAGCCTAACCTCGGTCGGGTAGTGACGAGGAAGGTCAAGGCCCTACTGAGGTCAAAAAATATAATAGAACTTTACAGTATGAAAACAGGCGGTAATAATGAGTACATCAGTGAAATAAGACAGGTCAAACAAGGCAATAAGTAAACACAAGAACAGAGTAAACCCGGAATATGCACAGCATAATAAGAATGGTAACAATGAAGATCTCCCAGGATACCGTCCTGTAGTCCTTTTCTCAACTGTCCGGTGGATCTCCGGGGATACTGTCCCGTAGTTCATCATATGTATATCTGAGGGATCTCCAGGGATACCGTCCCGTAGTCCATCATATGTATATCTGAAGGATCTCCCGGGATACTGTCCCGTAGTCCATCATATGTATATCCGAAGGATCACCCGGGATACCGTCCCGTAGTTCAACTATCAGTGTGCAGGGGGATCTCCTGGGATATCGTCCCGTAGTCCCAAAGTAAATAAGCAGGGGGATCTCCCGGGATACCGTCTCGAAGTCCCAAAGTAAATACGCAGCCACAACAAGAAGACATTCGGATTTAGAGTGCAAAAATACAAGGCAACAAGTAATTCTAGCCTAACATGCTTCACGTAGTACAATTAAAGCAATTTAAGCAAATAGGCAATTTGGGGCAACTAGGCATGATTTTCTAAGCTAACATAGACTATGGTCGCAATTAAAATAAAACAGGTAAGAAAGAAATTCAGTCTAAATATTTAAAGTAAAATCGGATTTTCAACAATTAGCACAAGTACGCGCTCGTCACCTCACGTAAAAGGCATTCAATAACCATATATCACATCTTAAGGGGAAAAGTCCCCCACACAAGTTTAGACAAGCCACTTACCTCGAACCGACTCAAAATCAACCTGAAACCACACGTTTGCCACGAGTATCCGACTCCAAATGGCCCAAATCTATACAATTCCATTACATATCATAAATAACATCTCATGCAACTGATTATACTATTTAATTCAAGCTAAGGCTCGCATTTATGTAAAATAACCAAAATTCCCCTCGGGCCCACGACTTAGAATCGGGTAAAAGTTATACTTTTCGGACACCCATTCACTCACGAACCCATTTAATTATAAACAATCAAAATCCGATGCAAAAAACCCCTCAATTTTTCAGAATTTCGGATTGGGAAAATCTCATCCCTTTCCTATGGTTTTCCCCCATTTTTGATAATTAAACTAAAGAAATCAACGGGAATTAATGATCTAAATATGAATTAGGATTAGAAAACGTTACCTATGATCATTCTCTTCAAAACCCACGGAAAATCGCCAATCTTTGAGCCCTCACACGATTTTTAGAATTATGAACCAAACTCTCGGATGTTTGGAATAAAACACACAGGGAAATCGTACCTGCAGACTCGAACACCGCACCTGCGGAAAAAGTATCGCAGGTGCGAAAGTCCCTTAAAATGAAGCGGGGCCGCAACTGCGATCATTTGGTCGCGTCTGCGGTCCCGCACCTGCGGAGCCCAAGTCGCATCTGCGACCACTGGCCAAAACTCCCCCTATTGCACCTGCGATCAAGGCCACCGCGCCTGGTTCAGCAGCAACAATTTTCCCAAATTTCATCTGTTAAGCATTTGAAACAACCCCGAGGCCCCCGGGACCTCAACCAAAACCACCAACCAACCCTAACACCTTATTTGAACTAGGTCGAGCCTTAAAATAATGTCTCTCAACATCAAAATCGTCGAGTATGCATAGGTTCAAGCCTAGAAACTTAGGAAACTTCTAGAATTCACATCTGACGCGGAAACACGTCTAAATTTATCCGAATGACCTTAAATTTTGCACACACATCCCAAATGACATGACAGAACTACTGCAACTTCCGGACTTCCATTCCGGCCCTCGAATCAAAAATTCACTATCGGACCGGAAACTCCAAAAATTCAAACTTCGGTATTTCAAGCCTAAATGAGCTACAGACTTCCAAAATACATTCCGAACACGCTCCCAACCCCGAAATCACCTAACAGAGCTAACGGAACCATCACATTTCCATTCCGAGGCCGTCTTCACATTGCTCCAACTACGGGCAACTTTCCAACACTTAAGCTCTCATTTTGGGACTAAGTGTCCCAAAACTCTCCGAAACTCAAAACCGAACATCCCGGCAATTCAATTTAGCAGTAACAGACTTGGGGAAAATAGTTAATAGGGGATCGGGGCGTCAATTCTTAAGATGACCGACCGGGTCGTCTCATCCTCCTACACTTAAAAGTTTGTTCGTCCTCAAACGATCATAAAGACATACCCGAAGTAGTGAAAAGGTGAGGGTAACTGCTGCGCATATCCTTCTCGGTCTCCTAGGTTGCCTCCTCGGCTAGCTGACCCCTCCACTGAACCTTTACTAAAGCAATGTTCTTCGACCTGAGCTTTCTGACTTGCCTGTCCAATATAGCTACAGGCTCCTCAACGTATGATAGATCCTTGTCCAAATGCACTGAGCTGAAATCCAAGACATGAGACGGGTCACCGTGATACCTCCGGAGCATCGAACCATGAAATACCGGATGAACTCCTGCCAAGCTGGGAGGTAAGGCAAGCTCATAAGCAACCTCCCCAACACGCCTCAATATCTCAAAAAGGGCCGATAAACCTCGGACTCAACTTCCCTTTCTTCCCAAATCTCATTATGCCCTTTATAGGCGAAACTCGAAGCAGAACCCGCCTCCGACCACATATGAAACATCACGAACCTTCCGGTCCGCGTAACTCTTCTGTCTGGACTGGGCTGTACGGATTCTATCCTGAATCAACCTGACCTTCTCCAATGCATCCTGAACCAACTCTGTGCCCAATAGCCTGGCCTCACCCGGTTCAAACCAACTCACCGGAGATCTGCACCTCCTACCATATAAAGCTTCATACGGTGCCATCTGAATGCTGGATTGATAACTGTTGTTGTAAGAAAACTCCGCCAATTGCAAGAAATGATCCCAAGACCCTCCAAACTCAATAACACACGCACGGAGCATATCCTCAAGAATATGAATAGTGCGCTCGGACTGTCCGTCCCTCTGGGGGTGAAATGTTGTGCTCAACTCCACCCTGGTACCTAACTCCTGCTGAACGGCTCTCCAAAACCGTGAAGTGAACTGAGTACCTTTGTCTGAAATAATAGAAACTGTAATACCATGCAGACGAACGATCTCCCGAATATATCTCCGCCAACCGCTCCGATGAATAAGTAGTCAGTACCGGAATGAAATGGGTTGATTTGGTCAGCCGATCCACAATCACCCAAATAGCATCATGCTTCCTTAAAGTCCGAGGGAGTCCAACCACAAAGTCCATGGTGATCCGCTCCCACTTCCACTCTGGAAGCTCAATCTGCTGAAGTAACCCTCCCCGTCTCTGATGCTCACATTTGACCTGCTGACAATTGAGGCACTTGGTTACAAACTCTGCTATATCCTTCTTCATCCTTCGCCACCAATAGTGCTGCCTCAAATCCTGATAGATCTTCACAGTACCCGGATGGATGGAATACCGTGAACTATGGGCCTCTTCCAAAATCAACTCCCGAAGCCCATCAACATTGGGCACACAAATCCGACCATGCATCCTCAATACCCCGTCATCGCCAATGGTCACATGTCTGGCATCACCGTGCTGGACCGTGTCCTTGAGGACAAGTAAATGAGGATCATCGTACTGCCGCACCCTGATACGATCGAATAAGGAAGACCGAGAAACCACACAAGCCAATACCCGGCAAGGCTCAGAAAGATCCAATCTCACGAACTCACCGGCTAAGAACTGAACATCTAAGGCTAGAGGCCTCTCAGCTGCATGAAGGTATGCCAAACTCCCCAAACTTTCCGCCCGGCAACTCAAGGCGTCGGCCACCACATTGGCCTTCCCCGGGTGGTATAATATAGTGATGTCATAGTCCTTTAGCAACTCTAACCATCTACACTGCCGCAAATTTAGATCCTTCTGCCTGAATATGTGCTGCAAACTCCGGTGGTCAGTATAAATCTCACAAGGCACACCGTACAAATAATGACGCCAGATCTTCAAGGCATGAACAATGGCAGCTAACTCAAGGTCAAGGATAGGGTAATTTTTCTCATGTATCTTCAAATGTCTGGACGCGTAGGCAATCACCCTACCGTCCTGCATCAACACCGCTCCAAGGAAAACTCGCGAGGCATCACAATAAACTTTATAAGATCCCGAACCAGTAGGCAATATGAAGATTGGGGTTGTAGTCAAAGTTGTCTTGAGCTTATGAAAGCTCGCCTCACACTCCTCTGTCCACTGAAATGGAGCACCCTTCTGGTTCAATCTAGTCATAGGGGCTGCAATCGATGAAAATCCCTCCACAAAACGGCGGTAGTAACCCGCCAAGCCAAGGAAACTGCGAATCTCTGTATGACGGCCTGGGCCAACTCTGCACGGCCTCTACCTTCTTCAGATCCACTCAAATGCCCTCACTCGATACCACGTGGCCTAAGAATTCCACATAACTCAACCAAAACTCACATTTTGAGAACTTTGCATACAACTTCTTCTCTCTCAAGGTCTGAAGCACTGTCCTGAGGTGTTGCTCATGATCTTCCCGACTCCGGGAGTAAAGAAGAATATCATCTATGAAAACAATGACGAACGAGTCGAGATATGGCCTGACCACACTGTGCATCAAATGCATAAATGTTGCGGGGGCATTAGTCAGCCCGAATGACATAATTAGAAACTCGTAATGGCCATACCGGGTCCTGAAAGCAGTCTTCGGGATATCCGGCTCCTGAATCCTCAACTGATGGTAACCTGAGCGCAAATCAATCTTAGAAAATACATGTGCGCCCTGAAGCTGGTCAAATAGATCATCAATACGAGGCAAAGGATAACGGTTCTTCACTGTAACCCTGTTCAACTGGCAATAATCAATACACATGCGCATAAAACCATCCTTTTTCTTCACAAATAAGACAGGAGCACCCCAAGGTGAAACACTGGGTCGAATAAAACTCTTATCTACCAATTCTTGTAACTGATCCTTCAACTCCTTCAACTCAGGAGGAGCCATACGGTACAGAGGAATGGAAATTGGCTGAGTGCCCGGCAACAAATCAAGGCCAAAATCAATGTCTCTATCGGGCAGCATGCCCGGAAGATCAGCTGGAAACACATCGGGATAATCCCATACCACTGGAACTGAATGAACAGAAGGGGTATCAACACTGACATCACTCACATAAGCAAAATACACGGCACACCCCTTCTCAACCATACACTGAGCTCTAAGAAAAGAGATAACTCTACTGGGAGTGTGATATAAAGTACCACTCCACTCATCACACGGAATACCTAGCACACCCAGCGTCACGATCTTAACATGACAATCAAGAATAGAAAAATGGGGCGACAACCTGTCCATGCCCAAGATAATATAGAAATTCACAATATTGAGTAACAATAAATCCGCACTAGTCTCAAAACCACGAATAGTAACCAAACACGACCGATAAACGCGGTCCACAACAAGAGAATCTCCCACAGGGTAGAAACATAAACAGGAGAACCCAAAGAATCTCGGGCCATAACCAAATGCTGAGAAAAATAAGAAGACACATAACAATACGTGGAGCCTCGATCGAATAGAACCGATGCATCTCTGTGACAAACAAGTATAATACCTGTGATGAAAGAATCAGAGGCAATAGCCTCGGTACAAGCAGGAATACCATAATATCTGGCCTGGCCTCCCCCTCGAGGGCGACCTCTACCTCCCCGACCTCCGCCCCTGGATGGTTGGGCAGGTGGGGTAGCATCTGGAGCTGTGATCATGGCCTGAGAACTCTGTTGAGCACGTTGTTGCTGAAGAGTCTGTGAAGATGAACCCCTACCAAGTCTGGGGCAGTCCCTAACCATATGGCGTGTATCACCACACACAAAACAAGATCTGGGGGGACGTGGTAGCTGTGATTGGCTAGGGCCAGGTATGCTAGACTGACCTTAGAAAGCACCCCGCGCAGGAGGCGCGCTAGAAACTGGAGGTTCATGATAAGGCTCCTAAGGCCTGGGTGGAGCTGGGGTACCGCTGGCTGCTGGAAGAGCTGAATGAACTGGGCGGACCATATAACCCCTACCATGACGACGTGCTGCTGGGGTACGGGCACCAGAGTAGTGTCCTGACTCTCGAGACCTCTTGGCCTCCCTCTCCTCTCGCTCCCTAACGAGCATACCCTCGATCCTCCTAGCAATGCTCACTACCTGCTGATAAGGAATGTCCATCTCCAATTCTCGAGCCATGCTAGATCTGATGGGTGGGACGAGACCCTCCATGAACCGGCGAACCCTCTCGCGGACAGTAGCAACCAAAGTCGGTGCATGCCTAGCCAATCTGGTGTAACGGATAGCATACTCTGAAACTGTCATAGCACCCTGGTGCAAATGCTCAAACTCTGCGCGCCATTCATTCCTGAGGTTCTGAGGAACAAACTCTCTCAGGAACATATCTGAGAACTGGGTCCAGGTCAGTGAAGCAGCCTCGTCTAGACTGTCTAACTCATAGGTGCACCACCAATCATAGGCGACTCCGCAAAGCTGGAAGGTAGTAAAGGAAACCCCACTAGATCCGGCTATGCCCATAGTGCCAAGAATACGGTGACACTCCTCTAGAAATCCCAAGGCATCATCTGATGCTAGTCCACTGAATACCGGAGGGTCATACTTCCTGAACCTGTCAAGTCTCCGTTGCTCGTCCTCTAATGCAGATGACCCTTCCTCGGGCTGAACTGGCACTACAGGCAGCACAGGAATGACCTCTGGGACCTGCTACACATGCACTCGCTGCTCAGGAGTGCGGGCGGTGGGAGTCTATGATCCTCGCCCGGCCTGGGATGTGGCTGCAGCAAGGGGAAGCAACCCTGCCGAGCCAGAGTGGTGTACATATAGACATGACATGCCGTCAGGTGTCTGAACCTCGGCTAGATCTGCTGGTGGTACCTCGGCGGCAGCTCGCGCAGGTGCTCTTGCTACACCACGTGCGCGTCCTCGGCCTCTACCCCGGCCTCTGGAGGCTGTTGTAGAGGGCACGGCTGCCTGATCGTCCCGAGTAGCACGTGTCCTCACCATCTGTGAGAGAATAGAAAACAGAGGTTTAGAATTGATGTCAAAAGATATGGCACGACAAGGAAATCAATGAAGTGAAGATTTTTCCTAAACAGTTACATAGCCTCTCGTAGATAAGTACAGACGTCTCCGTACCGATCAACGAGACTCTAATAAACTGGCTTGTGTTCCATGACTCCTATGAACCTAGAGCTCTAATACCAACTTGTCACGACCCCAGTTTGACCTATGTGAACATGTCGTGACGGCACCTAGTCCCTATAACTAGGTAAGCCTAGCAATGCGGAATATCAACATAAGTTGCGGAATATTTAAGTAAAAGCGAAACAACTCTAAAAGGACTGTAAATAAATGTCGCTTGGCATATACAACCAAAAATAATACGGAAGTCTACAATACCACCCCAAAACCCGGAAACTCACGGGAACCAAAGGATAACAGAATATAATAAACTGCTCTAACTCCAGAATGTCTATACAACTGCAACGAAGGACAAAATCTTTTCACAAAAGCTAGAATAAGATAGAGACTCCTGGTCTGCGGACGCAGCAGATGTACCTCCAAGTCTCTGTTGTATCTCTCAACCTTGGGGATAGTGCGCCTGAGTGGAGGTACCTGGATCTGCACATGAAAAACATGCGCAGAAGGGGCATGAGTACACCACAGCGGTACTCAGTAAGTGACAAGCCTAACCTCGGTCGGGTACTGACGAGGAAGGTTAGGGCCCTACTGAGGTCAAACAATATAATAGAAATTTACAGTATGAAAACAAGCGGTAATAATGAGTACAACAGTGAAATAAGACAGGTCAAACAAGGCAATAACTAAGCACAAGAACAGAGTGAACTCGGAATATGTACAACATAATAACAATGGTAATAATGAGGATCTCCCAGGATACCGTCCTGTAATCCTTTTCTCAACTGTCCGGTGGATCTCCCGGGATACCGTCCCGTAGTCCATCATATGTATATCCCAGGAATCTCCCGGGATACCGTCCCGTAGTCCATCATATATATATCCGAAGGATCTCCTGGGATACCGTCCCATAGTCCATCATATGTATATTCGAAGGATCTCCCGGGATACCATCCCGTAGTCCAACTATCAGTGTGCCGTGGGATCTCCCGGGATACCCTCCCGTAGTCCCAAAGTAAATAAGCAAAGGGATCTCCCGGGATACTGTCCCGTAGTCCCAAAGTAAATACACAGCCACAACAAGAAGACATTCAGATTTAGAGTGCAAAAATACAAGGAAACAAGTAATTCTAGCCTAACATGCTTCACGTAGTACAATTAAAGCAATTTAAGCAAATAGGCAATTTGGGGCAACTAGGCATGATTTTCTAAGCTAACATAGACTATGGTCGCAATTAAAATAAAACAGGTAAGAAAGAAATTCAGTCTAAATATTTAAATTAAAACCGGATTTTCAACAATTAGCACAAGTACGCGCTCGTCACCTTACGTACAAGGCATTCAATAACAAAATATCACATCCTAAGGGGAAAGGTCCCCCACACAAGGTTAGACAGGTGACTTACCTCGAACCGGCTCAGAATCAACTTGAAACCACGCGTTTGCCACGAGTATCCGACTCCAAATGGCCCAAATCTATGCAATTCAATTACATATAGTAAATAACATCTCATGTAACTAATTATACTATTTAATTCAAGCTAAGGCGCGAAATTATGTAAAATAACCAAAACGCCCCTCGGGCCCACGACTTGGAATCGGGTAAAAGTTATATTTTCTGGACACCCATTCACTCACGAACTCATTTAACCAAAAACAATCGAAATCCGATGCTAAAAACCCCCAATTTTTCAGAATTTCGGATTGGGAAAATCTCATCCCTTTCCTATGGTTTTTCCCCCATTTTTGATAATTAAACTAACGAAATCAACGGGAATTAGTGGTTTAACAATGAATTAGGATTAGAAAACGTTACCTATGATCCTTCTCTTCAAAATCCACAGAAAATCGCCAATCTTTGAGCCCTCACACGATTTTTAGAATTATGAACCAAACTCTCAGATTTTTGGAATAAAACACACAGGGAAATCGAACCTGCGGACTCGATCACCGCACCTGCGGAAAAAGCATCGCAGGTGCGAAAGTCACTTAAAATGCACTGGGGCCGCACCTGCGGTTGTTTGGTCGCGCCTGAGGTCCTGCACCTGCGGAACCCAGGTCGCACCTGCGACCACTGGAAAAAACTCCCCATATCGCACCTACGATCAAGGCCACCGCGCATGCGAGTCCGCACCTAGGAAAAACCTTCGCAGGTGCGAAGACACCAGAAGGGGCTTGGTTCAGCAGCAACAATTATCCCAAATTTCACCCGTTAATCATCCGAAACAACCCCGAGGCCCCCAGGACCTCAAGCAAAACCACCAACCAACCCTAAAACCTCATTTGAACTAGGATGAGCCTTAAAAACACGTATCTTAACATCAAAATCATCGATTATGCATAGGTTCAAGCCTAGAAACTTAGGACAATTCTAGAATTCACATCCGACGCCGAAACACGTCTAAACTTATCCGAATGAACTCAAATTTTGCACACACATCCCAAATGACATGACGGAACTACTGCAACTTCCGGACTTCCATTACGAGCCTCGGATCAAAAATATCGGACTAGAAACTCCAAAAATTCAAATTTCAGCATTTCAAGCGTAAATGAGCTACGGACTTCCAAAATACATTCCGAACACGCTCCCAACCCTGAAATCACCTAACGGAGCTAATGGAACCATCAGATTTTTATTCCGAGGCTATATTCACACTGCTACGACAATGTCCTTCTTCATTCGCCTACACCAGTAATGCTGCTTCAAATCACGATACATATTCGTAGCACCAGGGCAAACATAATACTGAGAACTGTGTGCCTCCTCTAGAATCCTCTCCCTCAGGCCATCAATATTAGGAACACATAAGAGGCCCTGAAGTCTTAGAACACCATCCTCGCCAATAGTAACCTCATTGGCGCTACCCTGAACCACTGTCTCTCGAAGCTCTGCTAAGCACGGATCATAGAACTGTCTTGCCTTAATCTCTCTCAATAACGAAGATTGAGCAACCACATGTGCTAAAACTCGGCGAGGCTCTGAAAGGTCTAACTTCACAAGGCGATTGGCCAAGGACTGAATGTCCAAGGCTAGAGGTCTCTTCTCTGCTGCAATATAAGCCAAGCTACCCATACTCTCAACCTCCCTACTCAAAGCATCTGCCACCACATTTGCCTTGCCCAAGTGATAAAGAATGGTGATATAATAATCCTTCAACAACTCAAGCCATCCGCGCTACCTCAAATTAAGATCCTTCTGCTTGAACAAGTGCTGCAAGCTACGGTGGTATGTATAAACCTCATAGGACACTCCATACAAGTAGTGCCTCCAAATCTTAAGAGCATGAACAATCACCGCAAACTCCAAATTGTGCACAGGTTAATTCTTCTCATGAAACTTCAGCTGGCGCGAAGCATAAGCAATAACACTCCCCTCCTGCATCAATACACACCCAAACCAACGTGCGGGGCGTCGCAATATACTGCATACATCCCAGGACTGGAAGGAAATACTAGAACTGGTGCTGAGGTTAATGCTGACTTGAGCTTCTGAAAGCTCGCCTCACACTCGTCGGACCATCTGAACGGGGCATTCTTCTGAGTCAATCTAGTCAATGGAGCTACAATAGAAGAGAACCCCTCCACAAATTGGCGATAATAGCCTGCTAGGCCCAAAAAGCTCCTGATCTTTGTAGCTGAAGTAGGACGAGACCAACTTTGAACTGCCTCGATCTTCTGAGGATCAAACTTGATTCCCTCTCCAGATACCACATGCCCCAAAAATGCCACGGAATCCAACCAAAACTCACACTTGGAGAACTTAGCATATAGCTTCTGTTCTTGCAAAGTCTGGAGCACAACTCTCAAATACTGCTCGTGCTCCCCCAGGCTACGTGATAAATCAAAATGTCATCAATGAAGACAATGACAAAGCAATCAATATACGGCCTGGAAACCCTATTCATCAAGTCCATGAATGTTGTTGGGGCATTAGTCAAGCCAAAAGACATCACTGGGAACTCATAATGGCCATACCTCGTACAAAAAGCAGTCTTCGGGACATCTGAAGCCCGAATCCTCAACTGATGATACCCTTATCTCAAATCAATCTTAGATAACACACGAACACCCTACAACAGGTCAAACAATCATCGATGCGCGGCAAAGGACACTTGTTCTTAAAGGTAACCTTGTTCAACTAGCGGTAATCAATACACATCCGCATAGACCCATCCTTCTTCTTCACAAACAGAACTGGAGCACCCCACAGCGATACACTTGGTCTGATGAACCCCTTAGCTAACAACTCCTCAAGTTGCTCCTTCAACTCTTTCAGAGCCATATGGTACGGAGGAATGGATATAGGCTGGGTGTCTGGAGCCAAATCAATGCAGAAATCAATATCACGATCTGGAGGCATGCCTGGAAGATCCGAAGGAAATACATCAGCAAACTCTCGAACAACTTGCACGGAATCAATCGTCGGAGACTCGGCGGTGGTGTCCCGCACATAAGCAATATAGGCCAGGCAACCCTTCTCGACAATATGTCGAGCCTTCAATAATGAAATAACCCGGCTGGATCCACTAACTGAGGAACCTTTCCCCTCCAGCCTAGGCGACTCTGGCATGGCTAATGTAATTGTCTTGGCATGGCAATCTAGCACGGCATGATAAGGAGATAGTCAATCCATGCCTAAAATAATCTCAAAATCAACCATGGCGAGTAATAAGAGATCCGCTCGAGTCTCAAATTCACATACCATACAGGACCGGTAAACCCGGTCTACTACAATAGAATCGCCCACAGAAGTGGACACACATATAGGAGAACCCAAGGACTCACGAGGGACATCCAAGAAATGAGCAAATAAGCCTGAAACATAGGAATAAGTGGATCCTGGGTAAAATAACACTGATGCCTATCTACCACATACTATAATAATATTGTGATCACGGCGTCTGAGGCCACTGCATCTGATCTGGCCAGAAAAGCATAGAATCTAGCTGGAGCACCGGAGGACTGAGCCCCGCCAGAATGAGCAGGAGCTAGATGACCTCCTCCTGACTGGCCTCCACCTCTAGGACGACCCTTGTCGACCTGTCCCCCACCTCTAGGTGGCCGAACTGCTGGTGCTGGACTCATAGGTTGATAACCCTGTTGCACTGCCTTGCCCTGAAACCTGGGACAAGTCCTCCTGATATGGCCGAGATCCCCGCACTCGTAACATCTCACTGGAGGCACGACCTGCTGCCCTGAAGTAGAACCCTGGATAACTAGGGGACGGTGAGAACCCACTGGTATAGCACTGAAGTAAGGCCTCACTGGAGCCCACGAGGAGATGGTGGTGGTGCTGAATATGGGGGCCTGCTGCGCTGACCCCTACAAAACTGACTCCTGCCCCTAGCTGGAGCACCTCTGCAATCCCCGGAATATCTAGCTCCCTTATCCGGCTGTACCTGCTCCCTGACCCTCGATCCTACGAGCAATCTCCACTACTAGCTGATAAGGAGTCCCCATCTCCACCTCTCGGGCCATGCTGGTCCTAATGCCTGGATGCAACCCGACTACAAATATTCGCACTCTCTTAGCATCGGAAGGTAGTATCATGAGTGCATGGCGAGATAACTCTGAAAATCTGCCCTCATAGTCTATCACTGACAGCTGCCCCTGCTCCAGCTGCTCAAACTGATACCGCAGCTCTTCCCTCTCAGAGGGTGGAATATATCTGTCTAGGAACATCTGAGTGAATTGCTCCCAAGTTATAGGAGGAGAACCTGGTGGTCTGCTGAGAATATAGAACTGTCACTATCTGCGAGCTCTGCCCTCTAACTGGAAAGTAGCGAAGTCCACTCCATGGGACTCCAATATCCTCATGTTGTGCAGTCGGTCCCTGCACCTGTCAATGAAATCCTGGGCATTCTCGCCTCGCTCACCCCCGAAGACCGGAGGATGCAATCGAGTCCATCTGTCAAATAACTTTTGCGGATCGCCGTCTACAGCTGGTCTGGGCTCAAGTGCTGCTACTACAGGCTGAACCCCACCCACGGGCAGTGTACCTGGAGTATGATGAAGTGCGGTTGTCTGGCCTACGTCCTGGGCAGTAGGGGTCTGGGCTCCCTTTTCTGCCTGAGATATGGCAGGATCCACTGGAAATAAACCAGCCTGGGACATAGTATCCATAAATCTCAACATACGGCCCATGACCTCCTGGAAGATTTGGCATGAAGTCCACTGGAGCAGGACCAGCTGGGGGCACCTCCCCTTGCTCCTCTATAGTAGGATCCGTTAGTGGTTCAACTGGAACCGCTCTGGGACGCCCCCGTCCCCTACCTCGGGCCGGTTCCCTTCCCCGGTATCTCTCAGATGTACGCGTCCTCACCATCTGTGAGAGAATAGAAGTTATACCATCAATTGCACGATAGATCATGAATAAATAGAGGTTTCCTAACACCCTATAGCCGCCCGAAGATAAATACAAATGTCGTTGTATCGATCCGCGACACTCTATTAGGTTTGCCCATGACTTGTGAAACCTACGTGAACCTAGTGCTCTGATACCATGTTTTCATGACCCAAAATCTGACACAGGTCGTGATGGCGCCCAACACCGGAGTCAGGCAAGCCAATAGTTGTTTACTAGTGAGGTTACCCTTATTTGACATATCAACCCCACACTTACCAAGTTTTTAAACTTTGATCATTTAATTAAAAGCGGAAACATTAACCAATTTAAATAAATACAGCTCAAAATGATCGTGATCCAATATATACAGTCCCAAAATAAGAGTCTACTATGTGCATGCCAGGAACTAGTGTCACAAGTCAATATGCAATCTAGCAGAATATACAAAAGATGATACAGGTTGTACTACTGTCTGAAAGGATGTAGACAGAAACAAACAAAAGATAACTCCATAGCCCAGCTGAGGATCGCCAAGGGAGGCAGCTGTCACGACCCAAAATCCTTAAGGTCGTGATGGCGCCGGACACAAGTTCAGGCAAGCCAAAACAATAATTTATTGAAAGAACTTTCCAGTTTTTTTTTAAATCGTTACTTTCTCTTGCATCTCATAATCAACAAAAAAATTTTTGTAAACTTTAAATATGACAGCACATCAATTTAATTGAATGAAGTAAATCCCAACACGTCCCCAGAACCCGGTGTCATAAGTACATGAGCAACTTCTATGAATTTTACAAAATATTACAAAGCTTATCCGAAATACAACTGGACAAGGAAATTTAAAACGAAATAGATACAATATGAAGGTGACTCTGTCAGCTGCGGATCGCCCCTCGAAGATGCAGCTCGCCTAAGTCTCTGAATCCTCCACATCTCCATGAAGGTACCTGTGCAATAAAATGCACAGCAAGTGTAGCATGAGTACGAAAACAACGTGTACTCAGTAAGTCGCCCGCCTAACCTCAGAGAGGTAGTGACGAGGGGGAAAATTAGACTCTTAATAAGGTCCGAAAATACAACATGTGACAGATATGATGAAATACAATAGACATGAAGGACAGCGAGCAACAAGTACATAGCAAATAACGGAATCCAGATAATAACTGAAAGAAACAGCAAGGTACTAAAATCTCCTTTTAGCGAATACCTGACACTCCAGCTACAAGTGACTTAAAACTCAAGTGATCATACACATACCAGGACAAGACAACCGGCCGGAGTCATAAAGGTGGTCATAAGGACTGGGCTCATAAAGCTATCCCACAATCGCGAATCATACCTGGGACTCGCGTGCTGACTCGATACAATAATAAGCTATCCCACAATCGCGCATCATCCCCTGCGACTCGTGTGCTGACTCGATATAATAACCTATCCCACAATCGCGCCTCAATCCCTGCGACTCATGTGCTGACTCGATAATAATAATAATAAGTTATCCCACGATCGCGCCTCAATCCCTGCGACTCGTATGCTGACTCGATTATAATAATAATAGTCTATCCCATGGCCGCACATCATCCATGCGACTCGTGTGCTGACTCGATAAAAATATATATATTTAACATAAAGCTCCCCTCGATCACGAATCATGCCTGCGACTCGAGTGCTGACACATTTCCATACGTTTAAATCCATTTTGATTAAGAACAATAGTTTTTCTCATGAAAAATAGTAAAAGTCCATATTCAAAGAATCATGAAACATAGGTTTCGAAATCATTTGTTCTTCTTTTTTTTTAAACTCATTTGTCAATTTAACGATATCCCCTGTTACGACCTATTCCAGGTACACATATATTCACAGCGGAATCACATTCTATTTAGAAGGTCAACAGTATGAACTCCATCTTTCTTTTAAACTTTTAACTACGTTTTCGGTCATATAAACAGTTCAATAATACAGGCAGGGTTTCATGTACACACATAAAGCATGCTTGTGGGTCCTAGACTACACGGACATAAGCATATTAGTAGCTACGCACGGACTCCCTTCGCCTAGTGCGTACGTAGACCCCGAAGATAACAACATATACTGAATTATTTCACCTAGGGGGACGATTTCTCCTCACGAAGTTAGAAAGGAGACTTACCTCGCTCCGAAGTTCCAACACCGGCTTCCAAGTCCTTTCGATGACCCCAACGGACGCACCACGCTCCGAAACTATCACATAAATGACAAAGCAATGAAAATTCATCCTAATACTCTCATCCAATTCAGATTATATACTTTCCCAACCCTGCTCGGAGAAATGACAAAAAATGCCCTCGGGCCCACGTGCCCGGAAATCTGAAATTCTCGGAGATACATACTACCCATAGCCTTACTAACTTAATTATATAATTTAATCTAATGATCATGCCCAATTCGTGGCTAGAAATCCAATTTTACAAAATTCTAGTTTTCTTCAAAGTTTTACAATTTTCCTACCAATTTCATGCTAAAAAATCCATGCAATATCTTGTATTTGACCTTAGAACCAAGTAGAAGAACTTACCTCTTGAAGCTGGGTGAAATCCCCCTTAAAAGCTCTTCAAAAATCGCCTAACCCATGAAGAAAGTGAAGAAAATGAACTATACTCTCGCTTAAAAATAACAATCTGCCCAGGCCCCTTTTTCGCACTTGCGGATCCTTCAACCGATCCCGCAGGTGCGACAAATTCACTCGCACCTGCGACTCCCAGGCCGCACCTGTGGACAATTCCTCGCAGGTGCGGTTGCACCAGATGACAGCAAAAACCAGCCCTTTCCGACCTTCAACTTTGATCTGTTACCCACCCAGAATCCACCCGAGGCCCTCGGGACCCCGTCCAATCTTACCAACCTGTCCCATAACATAACACGGGCTCGCTCGAGCCCTCAAATCTCATCAAACAATGCCGAAATCACGGATCGCACTCAAATCCAATTCTTTAAGAACTTAGAATTTCAAGCTTCTACACCAGACGCCGTAACCTATCAGATCCCGCCTGATTGACCTCAAATTTTGCGCACAAGTCCTATTCAACATTACAGACCTGCTCCAACTTTCGGAATCGCATTCCGACCCTGGTATCAAAATTTCCACTTCCGGTCGGATTTTCTAAAAAACCTTCAAATTTCTATCTTTAGCCAAATGACTCCAAAATGACCTACGGGCATCCAAATTCACTTCCGATCGCGCTCCCAATTCCAGAATCACCATACGCAACCATTCCCATACTCGGAATCCCAAATGGACATCAAACTCACTGATATGCACTTCAAGCCCAAATTCATGAAATCCTTTTAACATGATAACTTCCATAATATACGCCGAAATGCTCCCGGGTTATCCAAAACCTCATCCGGACATATACCCAAGTCCAAAATCTTCATACGAACCTGCTGGAACCTTCAAATCATGATTCGGAGATCATTTACTCAAAATTCAAATCTTTGTTGGTTTCTCCAACTTAAGGCTTCTGAAATGATAGTTTTCTTTCCAAGCCAACTCTAAACTTCCTGGAATTCAATTCCGACCATGCCCACGGGTCATAAAATACCCGAAACGAAGCTGCTCATGGCCTCAAACCGCTAAATGACACGCTAGAGCTCAAAATGACCGGTCGGGTCGTTACATTCTCCCCCACTTAAACCGAAGTTCGTCCTCGAACGTGCTAAGAAATTCTCTGGAGTTACCTGAAATCGCAGTTTAACATCTCGAGCACCTGCCCGTGATACCAACCCAGTCGAGCACAATAGCTTGATCAAATCTGGAGATTTCTTCTTTATTCATATAATAAGCTCAGAATTCATTCAAACACCTGAAATTTCTCTAGCCAGGCCTAGTTTCAATATATATAAGTAATGCATCAACTAGCACACGATATACCCGATCATAACTGCATACCTTTGCCGAATCGGCACCACGCACCGCACAACTCATCATCTGACCACAATGACGCTTCATGAACCTTAACGGCCAAAATTCCACAAATCTGATGCTCCCAATGCACCTCATAACAACTATACATACATTCTGCTATAATGCTGACGGTACCACCACAACGGAGGAAATGTGTAAAAATTCATACTCAACTGCAGAGTTAACAAATCCTTGAATACCTCATCTTGACTAGAATCCTCACTCCCCTTATGAACCTGGATGATGTTATTTTGTTCTTTAATATACATTGTAAACAACCTTATCGTACTGATCCCTGATCCGATAATCTCACCTCACCCAGTATGAACTGCTTAGACAGTAAATCACCCCAAACATGGCTAACAGCGTCACATCATACCACATCGCGCCAATAGGCCATAACTTGAACATGATATATAGAAACGACTCAAGACGGAACTATTCAGCTCACTCAACTAATATGAATTCTTACCAAAAATAGTAAATAAAACACAAGACAATAAATACATATTAACCCTTCTTATCATCACACTATTGCGGCGTGCAACCCAATCCAAATAACATACTTGTGGCGGCGTGCCATCCGATCCCAAATAACATCACCGTGGCGGCGTGCCACCCGATCCAAATAACATACCTGTGGCGGTGTGCCGCCCGATCCCAAATAACATAAAACTCACGTAAGAAATATATACAGAGCTGCTTTCTCACTATTACCAATTACCAAATATCGATCACAAGCACGCTCAGTGCATAATGCCATCCTGGGGAGACTGATAAAGTTGTAGGCTATAAAACTCAAGCACAGCTGAGGTGCGATATATATGTATACACTCTGGATCTCAAGAGCTACTTTGCTCACATAACATCCCCACTACGCGGGACCTCAACACATAAGGAATCCTTAAGCCGTTTTCACAACTCTCACGGCAGAATCACCATAGCACATAAATTCGACGAAGACGAAACAACACCCGCTGTCCTAATATCTTTCCATGAAAAGAGCTCCACTGAAAGAAACATGCCTGGCTCGCACAGAGCCCATAATCATAAACAAATCCATCCACAAACATCGAGTCACCTTGCTCGCACCAACCTTAGCTATTTAGCTTTTACCTTGGTCCACATTAACCCTACCTCTTCTCATAATACACGAGAACAACCGTCATCACCGGGACTAACACCCCAAAATCCATAATCAACTGAACTGAACGCCCTCCAGGCATAAATTCTCAATTAAGAAATATTGCACTATTGCACTTCTTCATACTCAGTCCAAATATAAATTCCATCAAGTGACTTGATCACGCTCAACTATGTCTTGTAGAAGACTAAACGGGCGTTGCAAATATAATCCTGG
>ML318341.1:0-28151 GCA_005239505.1 Nicotiana paniculata
TGGGGATGTTGGATGTCCCGCCTGCCCTGGGAATTATCTCTAGGAAACCCGGGATGGTACTGGACGGTTCCCTACCATTGGACCATACGTCCCACATTTCCAGCATGCGGCAACGCAGAGTCCTATTCTCTTCAACTGTTGCTGACTCAGATGTTGGGATGGCGGGATTTGGGTCTTCCATGGAATAATTGACGATTGGTAAGTGACTTTCGGATGTCATTTCTATGCTCCCTTTTGATCTAGTGAAGTAAGGATGGGAAGCCAGGTTACCGCAAAACCAACTACCTAAAAACACCTTTTAGAGATTGAAACAACAAAACGTTAGGTTGAAGCATTTATCTCATAGGGAATCACACGTTTGTGGTATGCAAATGCACCTAGGCAATTAAAAGCTTTCTATATGTTTTGCAACAGTTGTGTGTTCCATCCCGGCTTTATTTCTCGGTTTTGAACTTTTCCCTTTTTTATCATTCTTGTCCTTCTTCTTGTTATTATTTTCCCGCTCTTTTATTTCTTACTCGGTTTCCTTTCTTAAGGTTATGATCGAATCCTATGTGGATTGCCTGCGTATCACGACGCCGCGTGAATCAGATCATCACGTAGTTCAAGGGATAAATAAATATTTTTCTAAAACTTTCATTCATTAAAAATACTTCCGATTACAAAATTTTTAGCCCACTTTTGGAAATTTTAAAATTACAAAACAGACTCAACACATACTTTTCTTGGAAATGTAAGAGCTACAATGGACTTAGACAGGACTGTAACAGGAAAACAAAATACAGACTCGAGAAAATATCAAGAGTACATCAGTGCTTCCAATGCTCAAGGGACTTGAGGGGCATCATTCGGCCTTGCCACGGGCCTGCGTACCATATCTTGCTAGAGGCGGCATAGGTCATCCATTATCTTGTGGACGAAGATCATTACTGCTAAGAAGAAGGTGGTCCGAGTCATATCTTTGCATTCCTAGAATTTGGTGAAAATGTAATCAACTATATCTCAGACTCTTTGCATGATGACACCTTTTTCCTGAAGTAGACGCCTGATCTGCTGGGATCTTGCCTCTAAAACTTGGGTGTCTTCGTGATTCTGTTCTTGCCATTGTTGCAATTCGTCTTCCAACTGAGCTATCATGGCGTAGCACTGTTCCCTTTCTGCCTTAAATCTTTTTGCTTGCTTGGCCGTTTCATTTTCAAAGGTGGCCATCCTTTCTCTTAAACCCATAACTTCTTGGTCATGCTTCCTTTTCATTTTTTTCACGAATTCTGCTCTTTCTTCTGCATTCTTTGCCAATTTTGCTCGCACTTGGGTCAAATCCTCTTCGTCTCTGTCCAGGTCATCACCATAGCTACACAACTTTTGCCTGAGGCTGGTGATACGTCTTTCGTCGGATCTGCTTCTCTCAGGGTTTTCAATGGCTATCCTCATGTTCTGGATCTGAGCCTGGAGGGCCTCAATGGCTGCCCTGATCTGGGCCTCCAGTTTACTTATTGTAGCCCAGTAGTTGTTTTCCTTCTCTAACCAAACCTAGTGTTCTTGTGCCTGCTCAGTAAAATGTTGTACGCAAGGACTTTTCGCAGGTAGCTCTGTTTCTTGGTGATCTTTGCCTCTACTTCCATGCCAAGAAGTGTAGGCGGGCTCCACTTCCCCCTTGGATAAATTTCTTACCCGAGTATGAGGTTCTAAAAATCTGCACTTGTTCCAGATTTGACAGACCCTGCCTTCAGGAAATGCAGCTCTCGGACATAACTCAATGGCTTGTTGGCTTAAGTCCTCATCACGTGGAAAACTTTGTTATCTTCCCAACTGCCGTAAGACCCGGTGCGGGGCATATGGATGAATGCTTCGCAGACCCATTAACAAAAGATAGCACACCTCAGCAGACATATTGATAACCTCGCCGACAGGGAGCCACCCGAATGTCCACTCGATTCGGCCGGCAGTCAATGAACTCAAATGTGAGTGTCAGGCCTCTATGCCCTCAGGAAATTGGTGGCCCTCTACCCGAGTACCATGTTCTTCAATAAAATTCAAATCGGTTAAGTCGTATTTAATGTAGCCTGGGCGGTGATAGAGTTGCTCGATCATCCAAATTTGTAGGAGCAGATTGCACCCTTCAAAGAATTTTCCTCCAGACTGGCAAATCGTCAAGGCGTGGTAAATCTCAGCTAAAACCAATGGTATAAGGGTGCCATTGGACTTTTTTATCATGAAATCCGCCATCCCTACCAGTCTGATATCTATGAGTCTGTCACTCCTTGGGCAGATTAAGGTGCCCAGGAATGTTACCACGAAAGCTAGCCCCCGGCGAGCTTCCCATTTGTCCTGGTCTTTGTGAGTTAGACCAGTGTTGTCAGCTTCATAGCCCCGAGGATCTCCATAACGTTTGTAAAGAAAATAGAAAGTGCAAAACCCTTCGGATAGGTGTGGGTCCTGGACGTCCCGACTAATGTTAAAAAGATCCAAGAACTAATGTGGAGTTACCTCCCTGAGTGCCACTGGATACCGACTTCTAAGATTGTCATTGAGACCAGCATACCCTGCTATTTCCTCTAGCGTGGGTGTCAACTCAAAGTCTGAAAAGTGGAACACGTTGTGGGTGGGATCCCAAAACTATACTAGAGCTTCGACGATGTCCAGCCTTGGCTTGATTTTTAGAAGACCAGTAAGTCCGCCTAAAGCTTTCACAACAGACTTTCTACTAACTTCCCCTAAGTCGCTCCACCACATATGGAGTCCCAAGGGGATTTCCTCGACGGCCTTAAAGGGAATGTTTTCAACTGTATTCATCCTGCACATTTGTTTTGATTAAAAACCACAAAAATTTTGACCGAATGTGAAAAAGCATTATTATTTTTTTTTTGCAAAAAGTTTTGTAATAAAGAAGAGGGACCATCTTTGCGAATACGGCCCTTTAATACTTCGGGTAGGAAGTTTTTAGGTTTGTGCTCGCTAATTGGTTCAAAAGTTGGAAAAGACCATAGGTGGATATATTTGCAAAAATAGCCTTTCGGCGCCCCGTTTGGGCAATTTGGATGTTTATGCAAGAATGGCGTCACCCAATTTTATTTAAGACCATATCTTTTGAAGAAAATAAGGTTGGACCCGATGAGGGTTGCCTACGCATCCCGCACCGGTGAGAATCAAACAGGGCGTAGTTCGAAAAAATCTTGACTGATTAAAAAGATACATCTACTTACTTTGTTTTGGAATATAATTTTCCTTCTTCATTTTCAGAAAATTTTGGCAGAGTTTCGGGATATTTCAAATACGGGGATTTTCAAAACAAGGTGAATTTTCTATTCTACCTCACTCTTGATTTTTCTGTTTGTTTTTATTTTTAGCCGGTCAACACACAAGCCGAAACAAATAAATGCATACGTAGCAGGTAAGATGCATCAGGATAGTCGTTTATTTCGGGTACACCTATCCTAGACGGACCCAACCCCTGTGTTGAGTCCCCTAAGCCAAATGCACATGATGCAAATAAGCGTTCCTACTAGGGATCTGGCATGAGGTTATGTTATACTAGGTTTATATCCTGGGGTTTTGTTCTAGACAAGGCTTACTCGAGCGGACAGCTCGAGCCGAGGTCGGGGCAGCGTACCGGGAATACAGAAGCTTCACCGGCTTTGCAACTTATCCGTACCTCGTTTTTAAAATTTGGATGACTCTAATAGAAAATAAATCACACAAAGTGCAAACTTCCAAGATGATTTAGAAGACTCAGAGAGAAGAAGGGTTTCGGCAGAGTTTATATGCAATTCAGATAAATATCAAAGCGGTAAATATGGCAATTAGCACGTCAGATTTAAACACATAAAATTAGATAATAAAGGCCAAAACATAACAGCTATATAATCTCGAATTCTTGAACCCTGAACCAGAGATTCTGGGTTCGGATTCCCAGCAGAGTCGCCAGAGCTGTCACACCTCCTTTTTCACTACCCCCGGATTAATGAAGGGGTAATAAGAGAGTTTTTCCACTTTAAGTGACATTATTCGGATTTGGGATTTATTTTTAGTTTTCAGAGTCGCCACCCGGATTTTTTACGGTGTTCCAGGACATCATTTATTTATTGAAATCCCAAACCGATGAAATTTAGACTCTGTTTTAAGTTGTCTGCGAACCAGAAATCCGACTAAGGAATTTCTGTTAACCCGGGAGAAGGTGTTAGGCATTTTCGAGTTCCATGGTTCTAGCACGGTTGCTTAACTATTAATATTTGGCCTAAATTATCTAATTGTTTACGTGTTTTATCCTATTGTATATTTAGACTCTTTGAAATTTAGCCGTTTTTGATAAGTATGGATTTATCTTGAAAAATAAGTCACGAGAACGTGCACTTGTTATGCTTTTGAACGTATTACAATTACGCCACATGAAATGCACCTGTAATCGCAACACGTGATTTTATTATGATTTGAAGTTTGAAGACGGGGACATGAGTTGTCGAATCCGAGTGTAGATTACGTAATCAAGACTATTGGTCATGACGGTTTTATAGTGCCTATTTGAGGCAAAATTCGATTATCTTTTATGTTTTCTATTCGAAGGAGTATTTTAATTTTAAGATCAATTAGGACGTTATGGATTTATCTTGGACAAGTTACGATGGCGTACACTTGTCGTTTTTGAGCACATGGCAAACACATCACATGAAATTCACTCATGGTTGCTATGTACATTTTATTAATGTTTGGAGTTGAGGGTCGGGGGCATGAGTTTCCACTCCCGAGTGTAGGTTACGGTAGTTTTGTAATAATATCCGATTCTTTATCAAATTTCAAACTAAAGGTATGGTTCTACCTAAAGGATTGCCTAGAAGTGAATTTCATTAATCTAAAGATAGCATGTTTCGGGCTATGGCCATATTTTAGCCCCAAATTGTTTCAACTCTTTTGGCCAACCTAATTGTGGCTAGTTCGTAGGACAGGTAGTTTAGACAATTTAGCCAAGCATGACTAATCAAGGATACTAGCAGAAATAGCTACCCAACAACTTTAATGTAAAAATCAGAATCATATTTGGATAATTACTATTCTTTTAACCACTAAACAATGCTTTTTTGAAACGTAATATTCACGTATAAAGAAAATCCACAGGTTTGAGATAAGTTACACAAATTGAAACGCGGAATGAGAAGGTGTTTTCAAATTCCAATTAAGTATTAATCATTGTATGCCATATTACATGGATATTTTAAGACAACTGAAAAACAAGACATGAATGTTTATAATTAACTTCCTGGGTTGTCACGTTAATAAGAAGAAATGACAACTTGAGGATTAAATTCATAATGTCCAGTCCAATTTATTACAACACCAAAATAAATGTGTACATGGTCTAATAAACTTACTGTTACATCACTTGTACTATGAAAGAGATTTTCTAACAGAATACTAAGAATTAATCAATTAGAAGCTAATGGTTGCCTCTCTGCGGACTTGTAGTTACCATTGAGCCTCGAACAAGATTGAGCTCTAATGCATGAGTAGAGAATGGATCTGCCTATTAGGGAAGGGTCAGGTCCAGTTCTCTGGATGCTATTTTGAAACTAGACAATCACTTATAAACATTTGAGCACTTTTAATTGGGATAAACCTGACCATTGGATCAGATTCATATTTTTTTAACGTTGTTTTATACTAATAACGTCTATTACAGTTCTAAGAAATACAAAACTACTCATGAGCTAAATAAGAGCTCAAAATTACTGCTTTAGCTAGACATCTCTTTGGTTAATCTTAATAGCAGCACCTGTAAACCTCCAACCAAAGTATTTTATATATCATTATGGAAGGAATTTTAACCATGAAAAAGGTCAGATTCACTTTACCCTTGATACGGCTTCAAACACTACTGAACATAGTTCTTTATTCATTTGGGATGAATTTGACCATGGAGAGGAGTCAGATTTAAATCCACTGAGGCTATTTCGTTGAGACTATTGATAGTCGTCCTCATTCAAGCTAACGTTTAGTCAAATCTTTTGACCACTCTTGGCACTTTGAGGAGTGAATCCGACTATTTTGTGAGTTCGGATTTGCTTCCTTAAGGCTCCTCCTAATTTTCCACTTTATATCCTTTGAAGGATAATTTCCAGCAAGCTAAACTACAGTTTGTGCACTATTATAGGGTGAATTTGACCATTGAATAGTCAGATTCATCTACCCTAGTGCTAATACTAACATAATTCTAATTATAGAAGACCTTGCTTATTTAGGAATTTTTAGAGGATGAATCTGACCATCCAAAGGTTCAGATTCCTCAACTCTAATGCCCTCTTTAACTACATACTTTACACCTTTTAAAAGGGGTAAACTTCAGCCAACCATTCTACTGTTTGTGCACTGCCATGGGGTGAATTTGACTATTAAGGAGTCAAATTCATCTACCCTAGTGCAATCTAAGTTAGTAATGAACCACAGCAAGTACAGGAACTAATAGCTGAGTAAGAAATAAGTTTCTCAAAAAAAAACAGTAAGCATGAACTATATGCAAAAAAAACAGATTAAGGTAGACTTCAGAATTTATAAGCTCAACAAAAAAATGCACTTGTCTTGTCGAAATAACAACCAAACCCTGTATACCCAAATAACAGAATTTGCACCATATTTCAGCATCACGTTTGTCATACAAGTTCATACATAAACAAATTTGAGCCAGAAACAGATTTGTGGGGAATAGACAACATATTTCAAATCTATCATTCTATTTAGTGTCAAGTGTACATATCTTTTCGGAATACAAAGAAACCCTGACCAAATAAAGGTCAGGTCCAAAAGATTCAGGTAAAAGAAAGTAGGATCAGGCGGTAACAAGCAGCAGCTTCAAACCAAAATAGCTCCCAAGAAATGAACCCAGAAAGATTTATGAAAACCAAAATTGTAAAACCCAAGAGAAACCCAAAAATGTGAGAATTCCAATAGAAAACCTTGAAGAAACCTTGAAAGAGCAGTCAGATTTTTACATTCATACTTTGAGAATGTTTCATTTTTTCACAGAGGAACTATTCTGATTTCTTTGTTTTTGCTTTCAGTGTTTAAAGGAGGCAATTTCAGAAATGTGGAGAGAATTTTCAGAATATAGTAGTCTAAAAAATCCCCTTAGTCTAAAGGGAGGGGGGTCTATTTATAGAATATTTGGGAATGGGATATCCTTAGGAATATTCCCAACCCAATAGTGTATAGGGCAGCTGTCAACCTTATCTTTGGGACAGCTGCCCCTATTCTAGAACATTCTTACCTATTAAAAGACCCATTTACCCTTAAAAAATCTGACTTCATAATCTACATTACCTTATATACCCCTTGAAGTCCCTATATTTACCTTTAGGTAATCAGGGGTACTCACTTGGGTTATTATTTAACTCTAGTTAATTAATCCTAGCTAGCCATTTTAGTTAAGTAAAACTAATAGGTATTATTAGCCTAATCTGACTCAATTAAAACTAATTGACTTGATTACTTAAACTTAGGTTAGTCAATTGAAGTTCTTGTACTTAGGTTAATGATTTGTTTCAGTTAATTGACCCTAAATTAATTATCTTAAACAGATTTTAGGACTTAGCTCATTATTTAAGAGGTTAATAACCTAGGTTGATTCTATTAAACAAAATGTCTGATTAGGCAGCCTTGATTTTAAGATTAAACTAAATTGATTCACGACCCCGCACTTGTTCAGGATTAATTAATCTCCTAAATAATTGAGTAATTAATCAACTAAATCAACCATGAAACAATTAATCAACAAAGTAAACACCTTCAATGAGGTAGCCATGAACTAGTAAGATTATGTACTCTTAATTTAACACTGACAGTTGAATAAGAGTAAATATCATACACTAGTAACATGAATCAAATGGAGACAGTTATCTAAATGGCAGCTCTAGATTTCATCCAATGAACCCTAATTACTAATCAATCAAATGGAGACAGTTAGAGAAAATAATGCATGCATTAGTTTTGTATATTAGTAATATCTTGTTTGGTATACTTTTTCAACCTATGTATAACTAACACAAGCATCAGTTACACACCATATTTGGTATTATTCTATGTATAGCTAATGCATAGCAAACTATGATATTAGCAATACCAAGGCTATTAATGCATGCATTAGCATGGTTAAAGACAAAATTATCCTTAAAGTCCCTTAAAGCTAAAGAATATGGACAGCATTTTTGTAAACTACTAATTTCTTAAAATTATGCAATGCATTTTAATTTTTAATACATCACACCAAATAATGAATAAGAAATAATCTAAGCATAACTAATGTTTGCATTACTAACTCATGCATTACTAATACACTTTATTCAGCATTTTTCTTATACACTTTGCCAAACGACCCTTTAATGTGTATGTCTGACTCTTGAAATATTTCTTTAAACTTATAAAGAAAGTTTGAGATAATAGATACATGCGGACATTCTAAGACTTTGATTATATGATGGTTCTGTTCCTATCAAAGACTGGCCCTGCTAGGGACGATGAGACGTATAGCCAGTTGCGAACTTGACCCAATTCTAAACATGTCGAGCTTGGTTCAGATCGCTTCAAAATGAGTCGAGTTAGAACTTGACCAAACTGATTTACCAACGGTTAGTGCCTAGACCTAACTCTACACATTATAATTTAATACAAGGAGTAGAGGGGGGCAGCATGGACCAATTTATAAAGAAAGATAGCGCAATTAAAGTCAGACTAATGGACCACTCTTAAATTCTAGCCTTTTTCATATATAGCATTATAGCATATCACAAGGACGTTTGACGTTTCCGTCTCACGGATGGAAAGCTACCTACTCCCTTCCGTCTGCCCTAACTGATTTTTTGACTTTTTATTTTATGGTTCAAAATATTTGATTTTTTTTTATTTTAAAACTATATTAAATTATTTTTTTATATTATTTTGGAGTAAATAGTATTGAAATATGTGTTAAGAGTGTTATGCGGAGATAGCAAAGATTAATATGATCAACTTTATTATAATTAATGTTAAAAGGTGAATTTCTTAATCTGCGTAAAAACAACCAAAAATCCACTATTGTGAACCAGAGGGAGCACATAGTAGCATCTTCAATAATCACCTAAACTATCGGCATTGCCTTCTAGTTATAGTTGACTTTAAACTCACCTAAACTATCCACGATCGTCTATTTATGAACTTTGCACTCAATTGTCAAATAATTTGTTTTTTCGCTTTCTATCATACACTTCAACGACTCGTTGTTTGTGGTCCAATATAATCGTCCTAACTTACTACATACTTTTACTACTTGGATTGGAATAATAAGATTAAGAAATAAAAAAAGAGTGAGTGCGTTATTTTTTTAATTCAAAGGATTAAGAAAAGAAGAAGAAGAAGTAAATGCGCCGTAAAAGGCAAAAGCATATACTCTCTCTAGTTCAAAATAAATGATTTTTTACTTGTTTTTATACATATTAAAATTTTTATTTTTTAACATTAATTAGCAATGAAATGATCATATTAACATTTACTCTCTTTTCACATAAGCACCCCTAACACATACTCAAACATTATTTACTCCAAAGGTAATGTAAGAAAAAAATAATTAATTCATTCTTAAAATCTGAAAAAAGTTATTTATTTTAAACTACAAAAAAATATCAAAAGTTTACTTATTGTGTACAGAAGAAAGTGCGATTTTAGCCATATTTGACCAGTCACCCTCGTGATAATGACTTATCTCTTTTGTGTCTTTTGCTTTTCTTTTCATGAATGCTCTTTTGACATAGACTTCAGTGGAAATTCTATACAGAATTCGTACTATCATTCAACTTTATCAGGACTGTAGGAGTACTAAAAAGGACAAAAGTAAATAGGACAGTACATATGGTCATGAAGAAAGTAAGAACCTAAGTGGCCGTTTGAACATAAGAACGGTGAAATTACAAAAAAAAAAAAAAGTGAAAAAGAAAAAAGAAATTTGGAGTAAAAATGGTACTATTTGAAAGTTAGAGTTGTATTTCAAGATTAATACAATTTAAAGTTTTTTTTGAATTTTTTCGAGTAATTTGAATTGAAAATTTTAAAAAATAGTTTTTTGAAATATTTTAAATTATCAAAAAATTCCGAAATTTAACTTCGAGTGACATTTTAAATTTTCATAACCAAACGATGATTTCGGAAAAACTAAAAAACTTCGAAAAAATAAGTGATTTTTTTATTGCCAAACGGAGGCATCTAAAGATATAATGGGCTGTCAGACCATAAGAATTGTGAAATTCTGAAAAAAAAATTAAAAAAAAAATAAGTGAAAATATATTTAAAAATTAGTGTTGTGTTTTGACATGAAATACAATTCGAAATTCGTTTTGAATTTTGTGAGTGATTTGGTGAAAATTTTAAAAAAATAACTTTTTGGAGTTTTTTAAGTTTTCAAAAAATTCCGAAATTTAACTTCAAGCGCAACTTGAAAATTTTATGATCAAATACTGATTTCGAAAAAAAAATTAAAATTTTTTCGAAAATGAAAAAAAAAGATTTATGGCCAAACGAGCCATAATCTAGTGGTCAATGAAAAATCATAAGATCTCATATTTTTAAATTCTAATAGAGACAAAAACTACTAACTTTTAAGAAACTAAGTTCAAAGTAATAATGTAAAACAAGGAAAAACAAGCTAAGATATATAGCGAGAAAGAGCGAAAAGATTCTTATTTCTTGCATGTATTCAAGTATGTACAATTTGATGCTCAAACCCTCTATTTATAGGATGATATAGGTAATATAAAGGGATGTCATGAACATGATATTAACTATTGAGATCATGAGAGAATATCATGGAGGAGGTTATGGAGGTGTGAGAGTTACAACCATAATGATAAGATGTAGTGGGATGTTAATGGAGAAGAGTAGTGGAGGTAACTTCTTTAGGAGTTATAGACATTCACTAATATAATTATAATATTTCATAACACTCCCCCTTGGATGTCTATAGATAATGTGCCTCGTTAAAACCTTACTAAAAAAATCTTAGTGAAGGAAAAAGAGTACACATATCTTGTAATACGCATTACTTGTTGCCTCACTAAAAGCTTCGCCAAGAAAATCCAGTGGGATAAAACCTTAGCTAAGGGAAAAAGAGTACAACGCGTATTTGCCTCTCCCTGATGAAAACATCACTTTTGTTTCATGAAGGCAACGCATTTCAATCTTGTATTTCAACTTCTCAAACATTGAGGTTGGCACTGTCTTAGTGAACGTATCAGCAAAATTATTACATGAAGGAATTTGTTGAATATCAATTTTACCATTTTGTTGAAGATCATATGTCTGGAAAAGAACTGTGATGAAATTTGCTTTATTATGTCTCCTTCGATATATCTTTCTTTCAATTAAGTTATGCAAAGAACATCATCTTTAATATTATTGGAATCTTCTCTTCAAAGAAAAGTCTCACGTCTGTTGTGTTGAGTCACTTTCTTTATCAGTTGCTTATCTTGGCATGACTTGAATAGGTATCAACAATTAACTGCCTTGTAGAATTTTAATATGGCAACCCTCACAAGCAAATAGATTGTTTGAAGAACGAACTTCAGGAAAATGCCTGCATTTGCATAACCAACAAAATCTTGACAGTATTTATTAGAATAAACAAATCAACATCACGGATTCCTTTTGAAATATAACACTAATGGTGTTTCAATATCTCCACATAGGAGTGAAACTATATCTTGCAAGCATACTGTTATATTCATGGTTTTAGCAAGATACATTAGTGCACCAATGGTACTAGACACAAAAACAAATCACGTACGTCATGATTGGTCTAATCCACATAAGGATTTGGTGAAGCTTTATTTAATAAGTTTCTTGGGAACCTCTATGTGCTTCTGAATAATTTAAATCCTTCAAGGATTTTAATTATACGAATATCAATTTTTTCATGTGTTTCCATATTAAAATCTGAAAACGATTTTATCCACCACATGAAAAATCTTGTGCCAAAAGTCATTTTCATGTCCATCGACTTGATTTTTCATTTCACTTTTTTCACAATGGACTATCCGTCCAACTTCATATTTTTCAGTTGAAGTCAATTTTTATTGCGTATTTTTTCATTTGGCCAATCACTTATCTGTCCAATTTTCATGATAGATTTGAGCTCAAGATCCTCGTCAATATTAATAATATTGAGCGTACATTATATCAACAATATCGTCAATGATCATTTTACATCGGCTCCATTATCACAAATAAAGACATAACTTATCGAAATCTCATTATTTTCAGGTACTTGAGCCTGTCCCATGAGGTCTTATAAGTGTTATGTCGTAGTGTTCTTATAGAGCACTTGCCTCCTTCATATGACCATCTTTATCATTTGCTCATCTCCTTCTTCAAGGAGTTTTATCTTTGGAATCGATTAGGTTATTATGCTTCCTGCGTTGCATAGACTATGTACATTATGCACTTTATTTTATTTGGAGAATTAGCAGCTGAAATATAAAATTTAACCTTGGGTCAGCAAATGCGCCTACCAATATTTTGCAAATGAATTACCGCTTGAACTTCAAGTTCACATTTTCTTGTACGAGGATCTAGTTACAATCATAATAATTCATTCCATATATTACTTTTTCAGCTGCCCATTTTCTCCCCCTAATGCTGGGATCACCAACATATTTCCCAACTTTCTTTGGGAACTCATTTTTGTGCATTGTGGTGGCATAATTAAATCGTATAGCACATTCATACTAGATGAAAATTATTTGGTTCCTGACCCTGAACCAATTAAGGTAGGGAGAATTTATCATAACTTGTTGGCTAGATGTGTACAAGTATTGTTGTATATTAAATAATACACCTCATACCAAATTTCTATTTAGGAGTTTCGTTCTCATAACTAATGGTTTAGCTTATTTGGAGGCATACAGTTTCTGCTAAATCAGCTTGAGTTTAAACCAGCATTATCAAGATAAATTATCATAATTTTTATTTTGGAACTGTGCTCTAATAATTTGAGCAAGCAACCTTGCAAAAGTCAAACTGTAAATTGATAGCAAACGCACATTTGACCATAGAATAGATGCATCTATTAAAATCATATAATAATAAACGGTCCAAATGGCAGGTGACTGGACCCATACATATATTACCTTTTATTCGTGCCAGAAATCAAGGGATTCAATCCCATCCCTAGCTGGTATATCACGAAAATAAGCAACACATGAGAATTTTTGAAGAATCTCTATTTCTTCAACATATACTATTGTGAATTCTCAATCAATTTTTCGCATCATAATTGAATCAAAATGGCCAATCGGTCATGCCAACTAATATTTGTTTTAGTAAACCTCTATTTACTTGTGGCATATGATTCCATCATCATGCTTATACTTGCGTAGTACAAATAGAAGAAAAATCGGATGACCTTTTATATTTACTCAGTATGAATAAAGGTAATATGAATATAATTAATCTTCCTTTCATTTATAGTCTCAAA
The DNA here is from genome assembly GCA_005239505.1 of Nicotiana paniculata. Lineage (NCBI taxonomy): Eukaryota > Viridiplantae > Streptophyta > Magnoliopsida > Solanales > Solanaceae > Nicotiana > Nicotiana paniculata. Next base: position 13,481 of record ML318341.1, read on the forward strand.
TTCCAACCACTTTGGCTAATATATTTAAAACCCAAAAAGTTTCTTTCGAGACTTACTATAATATCAGTGTTAAGAACAATTTCATTCATCTGGGTAGTAATAAATTGGTTCTTCCGAAGCTCTTAATTAATTTTGTACTACAAGATCTTTTGTCACACCATACATATGGTGAATGTCTCCTTCACAGAAAAAATCATATCATAATAATTGTCATGGTCAAAATCATCATAAGCGAAATCATTTCTTGCTTTACTTTTGTCTTTAATAACTTTTTATAAACATGGCAAAATATTTTTGGCGTACCACATGTAACCACACTAATGTTCATTCTCTTTATTTCACCCAAACCTCTCGTAGAGGTGAGTTGCGTGGTATTGATCCAATCATGCATTGCACGTCTTTATTCATTAGTTTTATCACATATCGTCACATTCACCTTCAGGAATGGGTCTGCATTCTCAATGCTTACTACAAGTCACATTATTTTCAAGTGGACTACAATCATATGGGCGTGCTTTATTATTTTCATACCACATTGATGACAAGCCAGGATCGATAGCCGTTCGACCTAAGGAAAGTGCGGTCAGATTCAGAATCCCCAATGTCTTGGTCTTTACCTTCGCTGAATATTGGGTAGCTGTTGTTAAACCGGGTCGAATACTTTATGAAATGGGTGGAGTAACAGAAAATATAGCCAGAAGGGTTATATCACCCAATCCTTCGGTTTTCGGATTGGAATAAGGAGTTCCATGTTCATACTGACGCATCACTCTATGTCATTAGATGTATGTTGGCGATATTCCTACTAAAGGAAAGAGAAGAAGATCACGGCTCCTCTCCTTACAGTCAAGTGGCTTTCAGCTCCTCTCCCGGACCTCGATCCCCCTTTTTTTACTAGTAAGGACGCAGGAAGCAAAAAAACTTGCGCGAAGTCCCACGCGTTACGCACCCGTTCACCACTTTGTTCTCAACTCTTCTCACCTCCTGGGCGACCTAACGGACTAATCCCTTATCTAGGATCGTAGATGCTAACGGGGCGGGAATCGAAGTGGGGGACCCCTCTACCGCCTGTGTCCATCAATAGGTACTCCCAAGCCATCGACCACACGCCCTAGCATAGCCTTTCCCGCAGGAACATCCACAATAGATCCAGTGCGCTTGACAAGATCTCCCATAGCAAAATCCATCCATACTTGTCCTTGTTAACTCAGATATTGGGATTGATTCATGAAATATCAGTGTAGATAGGAACCCTCATGCCTTCTCTGGATACAGAGATCTTACTGCTACCTCCGAGTCTGACAATCTAGACATCATCTTCACATTTTGAAGTAATATTTTGAGAATCCTTGTTGTTCTCCTTTTTATAATTATCATAATGATGACTATTCTTGGCCAATAGAGGTATAAACTCCCATGGTAAGACTTCTCACTAGGTAAGTTCCCCCTTATCTTTTTCAATGCTTTTTGGTCTTTGGCACACCCACATTCATTGGTCAATCACTTGTCTTCATTTAGACTTATTATGCATCGTTACCATATTCTTTTCATAGAATGGTGCAAATCAAGTGGGATGGGCTTTATGATTCTTTCATGAAAAATAAATTATTTTTCCTTAGTCATCATTATATTACCAATATGGTTCATTAAGACTCAACCCCAATGTCTTAACCCTATAACTCCATGTTAGGCCATAATGAGTTAGGACTCGAACCCAACTCTTACAATCATGGAGCATCAGGACTCAAAACTCGATGTCACACCTTCATGGTGCGTTGGGACTTAAAATTCACTATCTTATCCTTAACTTTTGGCATAATAGGCCATAGTGCATCGCCCTTGAGCCTTTAATCATGGGGAGCCTTGTATAACACTGCAGCAATGGTCCCAACAAATATGAATAGCAGCGTAAGTTACTTGCGCTTAATCTACAACACTGTCATTATTTCTTTTTGTGAAAATCAGATTTTCTAATTTTAACGCCACGCGTCACTATATATTTTCCATCAATTTTCAAAAAATGACTGCCTACAGACACATACAATACATAGGCAAATCAAAATATTGGATATGATTCTTCTTGATTCAACCGGCTTATTTTCCTGGACAATTGAAGCAAATTTATTAAACACATGGACGTATCCACAACAAATTAAATCCAGATTTAAATCTGCCAATTCAACCAAGCATCTCTTCTATCTTGTTTAATAGAAATTCCAGTTGGATGTCCATAACTTCACGTTTTCATTTTTGTAGCCTTATATATGAAAACCATGCAACAATTTCGTTGCAACGCATTAACTCGTGTACCGTTATTTTTTAAGCTGAAGAAGACCGAAACCTTACTTGGAGATGATAGAAATTTGGCTAGAGTTTCATGTTGATAACGTGTTAAGAAACTAAGTTCAAAGTAATAATATAAAATAAGGAAAAACAAGCTGAGAGATATAGAGGGAAAGAGAGGAGAGATTCTTATTTCTTCCATGTATTCAAGTGTGTACAATTTAATGCCCAAACCCTCTATTTATATGATGATATAGGTAATACAAAGGGATGCCATAAACATGGTATTAACTATTGAGATCATGGGAGAAGACCATGGAGGAGGTTATGGAGGCGTGTGAGTTACAACCATATTGGTAAGAAGTAGTGGGAGGTTAATGGAGAAGAATAGTGGGGGTAACTTCTTTAGGAGTTACAAACATCAACTAATATAATTATAATATTTCATAACACTAACTTATTTCTTTTCATGTATCTGAATTTTAATTGACTAATTTGATACATGCACATGTGGCAAGTACTTAATAGAACTAGTCGATATCGTTACAAAAATTAGAGGTGTACATAGGTCGGGTTGGTTCAGATTTTCTAATTATCAAACCAAACCAATTGTATCGGGTTATTATATCTAAATACCAAACCAAACCAATAAAATTCGGGTTTTTAATCTCCATTTTTCTTGGATTTTTTGCGTTTTCGGGTTTTCGTTTTTTTCTCCATAAAGTCTTCATAGCACAAAACGTAAAATATGTGCTCCAAATATTCCTTTAATCCTAGTAAGACATAACTATATAAGGTGTTCTTCAATAATTTAACATAAATATGAGATAGGTCATAGCATTGTACTAAAAGATAATAAAATTGCATAAAATAAATATTATTAATAAGCCATAATGAAAACAAGCATAATTTCAAAATACGACTAAGAAGTACTACTTCCTCTGGTCCATAATAAGTGATTTTTTGACCTTTTTTGTGGTCCAAAATAAGTGATTTTTCTATATTTCAAGAATGAATTAATTATTTTTTTCCTACATTGCCCTTGGAGTAAATAGTGTTGCAGTATGTGTTAGGAGTGTTTATGTGAAGAAATAGTAAAGGTTAATATGATCAATTCATTGCTAGTTAATATTAAAAAGTGGATTTCTTAATGTGTGAAAAGAACAAAAAAATCACTTACTATGGACTGCAGGGGGTATTATTTACATGACTAACTACTAAAAAAAATAAGTTATACATTTTATCTAAACCATGAAAAACTAAAAAATAGATATCCAACACTATTTTCATTCATAGTACAATTGACTTGAATATTTTTTATTAGCCTTAGTATTGATTTGATTTTGGTTTAGGATTTATTTGAGTTACTAACATTTATGGACTATAAAACTTATTGGAGCATCCAAAAATTATAAGCACAAGCTTGAAATAATACGTTAAAAGATAAAACTATGAAAATGCTTAAAAATTATTTATAAACTACACTACGATAAATATTTTTATGTATTAAATGTATTTAAAACTTCTATATATATAATGTCGGGCGGGTTTGGTTTCGGTTTGAATTTTTTTAGTTAAACCAAACCAAACCAAATATAGTTAGATTTCTTTTCCAACACCAGACCAAATCAAACCAAACCATAGTCTGTTTTTTTCCCATTTTGACTCGGATTATCAGGTTAGTGCAGTTTATCGGTTTCATTTATACACCTCTAACAAAAACTATTAAGAACCTAAGCACATGACTGAATGAATTTAGGGCAAGCGTTGAAGTTTAATTCAAGGGATAAAAAGTACACAGCTAATGTATTGTTTAGTTTCAGTTTTTGTTTCCTTATCCACTAATCTTACTTTAAAGTATAGTAATAAATTTTAACTTTATTGATAATGCACAGATCTCTCTAAAATATAGACATTCACCTTAAATAGAATTCTATTTATAACACTCCCCTTTGAATGTCTATCCAACAAATAATGTGCCTCATTAAAACCTTAACTAAAATAAAACTCAATGGGAAAAAAAATTCTAGTAAAGGAAAAAGAGTACACATGTTTAATAATACGTCTTTTGGTTGCCTCGTTAAAAAACTTGCAAGGAAAACCCAGTGGGACAAAACCTTGTAAGGAAAAAAGAGTGCAACGCACATTAACTCCCCCTGATGAGAGCATCAATTCACATCTTTGAGCCTTCGCATCCCAATCTTGTACACTAGCTTCTTGAAGGTTGACGTCGGTAGAGATTTTATGAACAAATCAGCTATATTATCACTTGAACAAATTTGTTGCACATTGATATCACCATTCTTTTGAAGATCATGTGTGAAAAATAAATTTGGTGGAATGTGCTTTGTCCTATCTCCTTTTATGAATCCTCATTTCAATTGGTTATCCATGTTGCATTGTCTTCATACAAAATCGTGGTTAGTTTGTCACACTTCAAACCACAACCACATTTGTCTCGAATAAGATGTATTATAGACCTCAACCACACACATTCTCGACTTGTTTCATGAATAGCAATTATCTCAGCATGATTAGATGAAGTAGCCATGATTGATTGCTTAGTCGATCGCCAAGATATGGCAGTGCTTCCACATGTAAACACATAGCCTATTTGAGATCGAGCCTTGTGTGGGTCAGATAAATACCCAGCATCGGCATAACTAACAATAACGGGACTATAATTATTTCCATAAAATAATCCCATATCGGTAGTTCCTTTTAGATACCGTAATATGTGTTTAATTCCATTCCAATGTCTCCTTGTAGGAGCAGAGCTATATCTTGCTAAGACATTAGCTGAAAAAGTTATGCCAGGCTTTGTAGTGTTGGCAAGATACATTAGTGCACCAATTGCACTAAGATATGGTACTTCAGGACCAAGTAGCTCTTCATTCTCTTCTTGAGGTCTAAATGGATCCTTATTCATATCAAGTGATCGAACAACCATCGGAGTACTTAATGGATGTGCTCCATCCATGTAAAACTGTTTCAATACTTTTTCTATGTAGGTAGATTGATGAACAAATATTCCGTTTGCCAAATGTTCAATTTGCAAACCAAGACATAATTTTATCTTTCCAAGATCTTTCATCTCGAATTCTTTCTTTAAATAATCAATTGCCTTTTGGAGTTTTATAGGAGTTCCAGTAAGGTTTATGTCATCAACATATACGGCAAGTACAACAAATTTCGATGTTGTTTTCTTTATAAACACATGGACAAATGAAATTATTTATATAACCTTCCTTTAATAAATACTCACTAAGACGATTATACCACATACGTCCTGATTGCTTTAGACTATACAAAGATCTTTGTAATTTGATTGAAAATATTTTCCGGGACTTTGAATTATGTGCGTTAGACATTTTAAATCCCTCGAAAATTTTCATGTATATCTCATTATCAAGTGAGCCATAAAGATAGGCGGTAACCACATCCATTAAATGCATATCAAATTTTTCATGGACAACAAAAATAATGAGATAACAGAACGTTATAGCATCCATAACGGGTGAATATGTCTCTTCATAATCGACACCAGACCTTTGTGAAAATCTTTGTGCAACAAGGCGTGCCTTATATCTTTGTACCTCATTTTTCTCATTCCTCTTGCGTACAAAGACCCATTTATAGCCAACAGGTTTAACACCCTTAGGTGTTTGGACTACACGCCCAAAAACTTCATGTTTCGCAAGTGAATTCAATTCTGATTGGATTGCTTCTTGCCATTTGGCCAATCACGTCTTTGTCGATATTCTCCAACAGATTGAGGTTCAAGATCCTCACTATTTTGCATAATGCTAGATGCAACATTATATGCATAGACATAATCCACCAATATATCCACTCGATTCAAATTTGTCTCAATATCGATTGATTTTATTGATAGTTCATTATTTTCTTGAGTCTCGAGCTCATTGGTTTCCTCATGAATCTCAGAATTTATTAAATCGTGAATTTCTTCATGAGACTCTTTCGTCGTATCATTTTGATCATTTATTTTTCTTTTTCTAGGATTTCGATCCTTAAAACTCAATGGTCTGCCACGTTTAGGCGTGCTTTTGACTCATTAGCTATGACACTAGAAGATTATCCAATAGGGACATCAATAAGGATTGGAACATTCTCTACAGGTATATGTGATTTTGTTATCCTTTTCAAATCCGTAAATGCGTCTTGCATTTGATTTGCTATTATTTGCAAATGGATAATCTTTTGTACCTCCTTTTCACAAATAGAGGTACGTGGATCAAGATGAGATAATGATGGATTTTTTCATAAAATTTCCAGTTTGGTTTCACCAATTTCTTTCCCTAATTTTGGGAAAAGTGTCTCATCGAATCGACAGTCTGCAAATCGAGCAGTGAATAAATCCGCCGTTAATGTTTCAAGATAGCGAATTGATTCAAACTCAACATATATTTCTAACCTTCTTTGGGAACCCATTTTGGTGCGATATGGCGGTGTTATAGGCACATATACTGCGCATCCAAAACTTCTTAAATGGGATATATTAGGTTCATGACCCAAAACTAATTACAACGGGGAATATTTATGATAATCTGTCGGTCTGAGATGAACTATTATTGCTGCATGCAAAATGGCGTGATCCCAAACAGAAGTGGGCAACCTCGTTTTCATGAGTAACGCTCTTGCTATCAATTGCAGACGTTTAATTAAAGACTTTGCAAGGCCATTTTGAGTGTGAACATGAGCTACAAGATGTTCCACTTTTATCCCAATTGATAAGGAATAATCATTAAATGCTTGAGATAAAAACTCAGCACCATTATCAAGTATAATAAACTTAATTGGATTATCGACGAATTGCGCCCGTAATCGAATTATTTGTGCCGTTAACTTTGCAAACGCGAGGTTGCGAGATGATAATAGGCACGCATGAGACCATCTAGAGGATGCATCTATTAAGACCATAAAATATCTAAACGACCCACTAGGTGGGTGAATAGGTCCACAAATGTCCCCTTGTATACGTTCAAAAAACGCAGGGGACTCAATCCCAACATTTGTTGGTGATGGTCTAATAATTAACTTGCCTTGATAATAAGAAGTGCAAAAAAATTCATTATTTAAAAGAATCTTTAAATTGTTTAATGGATGCCCGTTTGAGTTTTCTATAATTCGTCTCATCATAATTGATCCAGGATGTCCCAATCGATCATGCCAAAGTACAAAAGTATTGGAATCAGTAACCTTATGGTTTACAATAAAATGTGCTTCAATTGCACTAATTCTTGTCCAATACGGGCCACAAGATAAAGATGAGAATTTCTCAATTACCCTTTTCTGGCCAGAGACATTCTTGGTAATGATGAGATATTCAAAATTATTCTCATCTATTGTCTCAATATGATATCCATTTCGGCGAATATCTTTAAAACTCAACAAGTTTCTCTTGGACTTTGAGGAGAACATTGCATTCTCTATGATAAGTATTGTTCCCTTAGACAGAGTTATAGTAGCTCTTCCAGAGCCTTCAATTAAATTACTACTACCAAAAATTATCGTAACATCTGCCTTACACATACTTAATGAGAGAAATATTTCTTGTCTTTGAATATTGTATGTGTCGTACATGAATCAACTAAACAAATATTTTTACAATTAAACTTTAATCCAAGTTTGTTTTGTGAGATATCCATATTTGCTTCCCATTGTTTGACATACAAAAGAAATATACGAATAAATATTAGTATTTTCAGGGGAAGAAGGAAAGAAACAGAGTTAAATCAATAATTTAATTATGTGAATACTAAAATTTACAATGGTAGCATGTACAACATAAAAGCTTGTACAACACAATCATATTTTGTGTATATGTATTATTCAATAACAATATGTACTATAAAAATTAGTGTCATTTGTGTACAAAGTTTGCATCGAATTAGTGAGAAGATTGAAACACTCATTATGTAGTTCCATAAGTTTCATGAGAAATTAGCCAAAGATTCTGAAGATTTCAATTAAGCTGATGAGAGAATCAAAGTCAGATTGTTTCAGGCCAAAATTACAAACATAAAGGCGTCATTTATCACATGCAATGTGACCTAAACAATCACATAAAGTATTGACAGAGACTTTTCCACCCACCCTAAAATTTTAATTCCTTTACGCTGGTGCGAGCTAGCACAGTACACGCTCAATGGAACTGTGTGTATATATTAATCACCTCAATGGTGATTATTTGTGTAAAATAATGAACTTTGTATAATTAACGCAGTTACTTAAATAAATACTATTAATAATTCTCTGTCTAAAGAAACTGAAACATTCTTTAAAACAAATATTAGAACTATATTTAATCAAAACGAACTAAGAATATTCCATAAAATAAATAATACTAATTAGTACTAATGACTACTACTCATGCAAAAAACTGTGATTACATGATATTTATTCGCTAGCTATTACGAATAGGCAAAAATAAAGAAAATTAAACTACTCAATCATCTTAAACCACGAATCCATCACCGATCAAGTGGTCTATTTTTCCATCAGGGTGCTCAAAAAAGTCTGCCACCCAAGTGGGTGATGTCAAAATCATTGTCAGAGACAAAATTGGCTTCAGGGCCTTTATTCTTTAGTGATGCTTGATAAATTTCAACCAAATGTCTGGGTACACGATAAATATTTGCCCAATGCCCTTTTCCACCGCAACGATATCATTCAGTTTCTGAACCATTTGCCTTTGGCTTCTCATCTTTCCCTTTCTATTTTTGGTGGTTATTTTTCTTTCGGGGTGATTAACACCAGAAAAATTTCTTCCTTGTCCACGGCCATGGCCACTACCACGACCATTAATAGGGCACAACGTTTCCCACGCTTATCATAATGGGAATACACCTCATCCACTTCAGGCAATGGTGTAGACCCAGTGAGTCGATTTTCGTGATTTCTCATGAGCAACTCGTTATTTCGTTCCCCCACAAGGAAAAGAGAAATCAACTTAGAGTACTTCTTGAAACTTTTCTCTCGGTATTACTGTTGCAAGACTATATTGGAGGCACGAAACGTTGTGAACGCTTTTTCAAGCATATCATAGTCAGTCATAGTATCTCCACAGAGTTTCATTTTAGAAGTAATTCTGAACATTGCATAATTATATTCAGAAACAGACTTAAAGTCTTAGAGCCTCAGATGAGCCCAATCATATCGTGCTTGTGGAGAGTGACCAACTTTAAGTTGTCATATTTTTCCTTTAAGTCATTCCACAAAACAAGTGGATCTTTGACTTTGAGATATTCTATTTTCAACCCTTCATCAAGGTGATGGCGCAAGAAAATCAAGGTCTTAGCACAGTCTTGGGTAGATGCTTTATTTTTATCTTTAATGGCGTTTTCCAAGACCCATTGCATCTAAATGGATTTCAGCATCCAACACTCATGTCATATAGTTCTTGCCCGAAATTTCAAGGGCAACGACCTTTCTTTTCATAATGTCAGTCATAATTAAAAAGGGGAGAAAATTATACCTTAATCTTCTCAAAGTGCTTTTTGAGACGGTAGAGTCTCGTGTTGATAACGTGTTATAAAACAATAAAAGAAGAAGAAGAATATTGCAGAGAAAGAGAGAGAGGAAATTCTTATTGAATTTTGAGATGATTTACAATGGAATAAGACTCCTCTATTTATAGGAAAAGAGTGACTTAGCCACCAATTAAAATCCTTAAAATCTCTCTAAAATATAGATATACACTTTAAATAGAATTTTATTTATAACAACTGAAATTCTATATTATTATTCTTTTTTGCTTTCAAAAATCGTAGTATTAATCAAGCACCACAAAACAAGTAAGGCGGAGGGAAGTAGCAAATAAAAACCCTTCTCATTTAGCCATGTGCCATGTGCCATGTGACCAAACTGTTACTATCTTTATTTAAAATCTGCGCGATCAATTCTTGATTACCTTTGGGGCCGTTTGGTTAGAATATAATTTATATCGGTATAAGTTATGCTGGTGTAAGTTATATTGAGATAAGTTATATTAGAATTGTTGTTTATTCATTGTTTAGTATGTTGTATTAAAAATGATAATTGTATAATTTTTAAGAAAAAAGTATAAATTATACCGGTACTAATTACCCCACCTTCTATAAGGTATAAGTTATCTTAGTGTTAAAATTTAACTTATACGTGGTTTGCTAACCAAATAGAATATTAAGGTGGTATTAAATTTTTATACCATCCTTATACCTTCTTATATCTCATACCAAACACGACCCGTCAATGGTTATTTCTTCCTTTTAGCCGAAGCATCTCCACGTTCAAGCGTCGTACATTACTGTAGATCCTTTCTCGATTCGCTTGTGCTCAAAATATTACTCTAATTAATCAACTTGGCTTTACTTCCACTAACTAATTTAAATGCGTTCACACGACGACCAAACACTAATTAATAGTAGAAGCTTGCATAGGAGGATGAACACAGTAAAATTTTCAGTGGATATTGATTTCTTAAATTTTGAAATAGAGCTTAATTACGTAGTAAAAACTACTTAAATTACGTAAAACAAATAGGAGTATATATTATATGAAAATATTTAATTTGTGGCAAGAAATGTTCTAGTTCTGAAAAGTGTACTCTCAATATAACAATAGTAAAAATTTATTTAAACAGAGTTATCTTATTTTTGTCAATTTTATATTTTGTCTAACAATATATGCTTAATGGGTGCTGTACTACATGCTTAATCATTATACTTTTGCTTTTAAATAAGATAACTTTTAAGTTTTTTTAATAAAAATTGAATAAGATCAGTAGATGCTTGAGACTTGAGTGTATCTTATATAATTGGTAAACCAAATTTTGAGACATATACACAATTTCAAGTAATGTCACAAGTATTAATATAAAGATATTTCTCGTTTCTTCCCTGGAAAAAAACATTGCTCCATCTCTTGTATCCACGTGACGGGGCTATCGAGGTATAATAATGCAGAGAAATTGGGAGGCGTGGAGGATGGGAACATGGGGGCTGATTTTCAGTTGGTTTTGACAGTTTTGACCAACTACTATTAACTGAAAATCTTGCCTCAGTACCCACTTGTCTTCTTATAATGAATGTACATAACATTTCTCATTTTTCTAGTACAATTTCACTTATTTCGACAGAAAGAATATTTTTTACTGATATAAAAAGCATTCCGTTTGAAAGTTATGATACTCCTAGTTTCATTTTATATGCTTTTGCTTGACCGGACATGAATTTTTAATGGTATTACAATATATATATATCAAAAATAATATTTAATTTAAATTTTATGATTTTAAACAAACACGTTATTTTTATAAGGAAGTCTCATTAGGGATAAAATAGAAAATAGCGAAGTTAAATTATTAAAGGGTCATTTGGTAGGATGTATAAGAATAGTGCGAAACTGTAATAATAATGGATGAGTTAGTAATGCAAGAATTAGTTACGCAGATATTATTTCTTATCTATTGTTTGGTGTAGTGTATTAAGATTATAATGCGTTACATAAATTTTAAGAAAAATAGTTGTTTACAAAAATGCCCTCCATATTCTCTAGCTTTAAGGGACTTTAAAAATAATTTTGTCTTTAACCATGCTCAAGCATGCAATAATAGCCTTGGTATTACTAATGTCATGGTTTTCTATGTATTACTTATGCATAGGATAATGTCAACTATGATGTATAACTACTACAAGCATTAGTTATAAACATGTTGAAAAAATGTACCAAACAAGATATTAGTAATGCATAGAGCTAATGCTTGTATTATTTTTTCTGATACCTCCTACCAAACGACCCTTAAATGTATGAAGAGATTTTTTTTTTGAAACAGATTAAAATGAAAAGTGAGGTATATAAATTACAACTAGAGAAGTATTAATGTGACGATCTGATAGGTTGTTTTGAATACTAGCCCTTATTTCTGTGTTTTGAGACCTCTATTAGCTTCATTTGATGTTTCTCGATTTGCATGCACAATTCGTTTCTTTTTCTGGGAAGTTTTACATAAAAAATTGAAAAAAAATGTATGATTTTTGGCTTTAAAAAAAAACTTGAGTTGACTACGGTCAACATTTTGTGAAAACGATCCTGGATAGGTATTTTGACCATTCTGATAGGGGTTCGTATTGTAATTTTAGACTTGGGTGCATGCTCGGAATTGAAACCGAAGGTCCCTAGGTTGATTTGACTGATTTTGCCGAAAGCTAGTAATTTGAAATTTTGAAATTTTCTAGGTTTGACCGTAGGTTGACTTCATGGCTATCAGGTTCAAATTTTGATTTTGGGACTTGGCATAGGTCCATTTTACTATTTATAACTTATCTGCAAAATTTGGTGCAATTCAGAGTTGATTTGATAGAATTCGGACCCTTGGTTGTGACTTTAGAATACCACTTTTGTCACGACCCAAACCGATGCGCCATGACGAGTGCATGAGTCCTACCTGTAGAACACCCCTACGCATACGTCTAAGATATAAACATGAAATAATGGTAGGTTCATAACATCTGTCAATAAACTGCTAAATCATGTGGGTAACATACGTGAGGAAACATGCCAAAACACATATATACATATAGATGCAGAATACATTAGGATGTACCGACATGGCTGCTATGGACAACTATATATCAAAGATAGAAGCCGGCAAAGCCACTATACATGACTGTCTACAGACCTCTAATAGAATGTACAACTTTATAAAGGACAGCACTGGGCTCCATCATACCCATTATATGTATTTAAAAATATCGTACCAAAACCCAATAGCAGCTCCGGATCAAATGGAGCACACCAACTCTCGCTGAGAAAGGATTCCAAGAAGAGGGGATTGTCAGCCTGTCTACCTTCACCTGCGGGCATGAAACGCAGGCCCTCAGGCAATAGGGACGTCAGTACGAATAATGTACTGAGAAATAAGCTTTCCTTTATGACTGAATCTCATAACGCCTTTGATCGGTGATACCTTTAGGAATGACCAGTCGTCTACCTGAAACTCCCAGTCTCGTCGTCGATTATCTGCATAGGACTTCTAACGACTCTAAGCTGCTAATAACTTTTCTTGTATAAGATTAATCTTCTCAACTATCTATTGTACCAACTCTGGTCCTACTAACTTAGCTTCCCCAGTATCGAACCATCCAGGGAAGGCAAATGTAGTAGGAGACGCCCTCAGACGTAGATCTATGGGTAGCCTGTCATATTTACAGCCAGAGAAGAGTGAGATAGCCCATGAGATTCATCGTCTAGCTAGTCTTGGAGTTCGATTACTGGNATTAGCTTCCCCAGTATCGAACCATCAAGGGAAGGCAAATGTAGTAGGCGACGCCCTCAGACGTAGATCTATGGGTAGTCTGTCATATTTACAGCCAGAGAAGAGTGATATAGCCCATGAGATTCATCGTCTAGCTAGTCTTGGAGTTCGATTACTGGATCCAGGTGATTCCAAGAAGAGGGGATTGTCAGCCTGTCTACCTTCACCTGCGGGCATGAAACGCAGGCCCTCAGGCAATAGGGACGTCAGTACGAATAATGTACTGAGAAATAAGCTTTCCTTTATTACTGAATCTCATAACGCCTTTCATCGGTGATACCTTTAGGAATGACCAGTCGTCTACCTGAAACTCCCAGTCTCGTCGTCGATTATCTGCATAGGACTTCTAACGACTCTAAGCTGCTAATAACTTTTCTTGTATAAGATTAATCTTCTCAACTATCTATTGTACCAACTCTGGTCCTACTAACTTAGCTTCCCCAGTATCGAACCATCCAGGGAAGGAAAATGTAGTAGGCGACGCCATCAGACGTAGATCTATGGGTAGTCTGTCATATTTACAACCAGAGAAGAGTGAGATAGCCCATGAGATTCATCGTCTAGCTAGTCTTGGAGTTCGATTACTGGATCCAGGTGATTCCAAGAAGAGGGGATTGTCAGTCTGTCTACCTTCACCTGCGGGCATGAAACGCAGGCCCTCAGGCAATAGGGACGTCAGTACGAATAATGTACTGAGGAATAAGCTTTCCTTTATTACTGAATCTCATAACGCCTTTGATCGGTGATACCTTTAGGAATGACCAGTCGTCTACCTGAAACTCCCAGTCTCGTCGTCGATTATCTGCATAGGACTTCTAACGACTCTAAGCTGCTAATAACTTTTCTTGTATAAGATTAATCTTCTCAACTATCTATTGTACCAACTCTGGTCCTACTAAATTAGCTTCCCCAGTATCGAACCATCAAGGGAAGGCAAATGTAGTAGGCGACGCCCTCAGACGTAGATCTATGGGTAGTCTGTCATATTTACAGCCAGAGAAGAGTGATATAGCCCATGAGATTCATCGTCTAGCTAGTCTTGGAGTTCGATTACTGGATCCAGGTGATTCC